>ML816165.1:101589-124307 GCA_009831015.1 Picea engelmannii | reverse complement strand
AAAAAAAAAAAAAAAAAAAACTTCCCACCCTCCATTGATCCTTTTCTTAATGTTGTAGTTCTAATTGAGCTTGTGATGAATAATGATTTTGAGATATTTGTATGAAGGAACTTCCTCCAAGCTATTGTTGTCATATACAGAGGTATTGTAGGTGATCTTTTTGGATTTAATTATCATATCCTTTGTTTTGTCAATGTTCATAGAAATACTTATACTAGAGCAGATGTCCATGAGGATTCTTAGTTGCTTACCGAGGTCATAGGGACTCCTCGCCATAAGACAATATCATTGGCGTAAAAAAGAAGTATGATGATTGTACTAGCGAGAGTTGATCCGACACAACCTACAACTTCCAAACAATCTTCTAACTTGTCAATGCATATGCCAAAATGGGTAGGGGATATGGGAAAATCTTGCTTGATTCCTATATTGTAGTTAATTTCTTCTTACCAACCCTCAATGTTCCTAAACTTGGAAATCACATTCTCATATAACCTTACCATAACAACTCTCAACTTGAAAGGAACTTTTAGCTCTTCTAACAAATTCCAAAGGCTAGTCTTTGGCATTGTGTCAAAAGCTTTTTTAAAGTCAATGAGACAATAAAGGAGATTAGTTTTATTATTGTGATTCTCATCTGCAATGATTGTAAGTTTATCAAGGTGGTCCACAATTGAATGATAGCCACTAAATCTGGCATGGCCTTTAACTCTTTTTCTATGACTTTCTAGCCATATGCTAATCATTTTTTCCAAAATACTTATGTATAGCTTGGCTAAAATGGGGCTAATCATATTGGTCCTATTATTAGAGGGATTGCTTTTATCTCCACTTTTAAAAATAGGTACAACGAGGATTTGAGTCCAAGATTCAGGGAAACCTTACTTGACTGCTAAATTGAAGATCTTATGTATGTGAAGGATGAGGATAGTCCCTTGAATTTTTAATATTTCAGTTTGGTAGCCTTCAATGTCCTTAGCTTTCCCTTTTGTGAGTTGTTTAACTTCAAACTTCATGTATTCTATATAAAAAACTCCATCCTTTGTAGAAATATTAAAAATATTGTCCATAACATTAAGGGATTCGTAAAGATTTTTAAGGTAGAAATTCCAGTTCCTAGAGGGAATCATATTATTTTCTTTAGTTTTATGAGTCAAAATTTGCTTCAATTTTTTTTAAGATCTAACTTAAATAAGTGAAAATTCTACTTTTACTTTCTAACTTACAAAGATAAACTCATTAAAATGAATCTCAAGAAAAGAAGATGAACCAGAGGAGAGGATGAAAGGTGAGTTCCTATGAAACATATGCTTATAAAATATATCACAAAAAAGTATTAAAATGTTTAATACCACTCATCTAAATGTTCTTGCTCATGCTAAACAATGCTAGCAACTGATGACAATCACTTTCCAGCAGTAATGTTAAGAAGTTACGCTAAAAAAATCCACCCAAGAAGATCCACAATACTTACTTGAATGTAATTATGATATTATTTGAATGGTTTGTGACCAATAGGAATCATCAAATGCATGTAGTGTCGGTGTGGCTGTTTGTTGTGTATTAAAAAACAAACTACGTTTTTTTGTTTTGTTCTTTAACATAATAGCATTTGGAAAAGCATTTAAATCCATTTAATTAAGTATAATAATTGAGTGTTGTAATTTATATAATTATATTATTAGGAAAATATTAGGAAAAATATTCGCCATTTTTAACGCGATTCGAGTATATACAAGGTATTAAAGGCAATGTTAAAAAAATGTGATCTATGTAAAGTGAAAAGGAAAACGGTGAAGTAATGAGTATCTGTGTCGAGTAATTTTTTTTTTAAATGGGTTTTTAAAAGATCATATAAATTTGTATGAAATTATTATATTTTTTTATTGTTGACATTTGAATTATAGAAATTTAACATTTTTTATTAAATTTTAATTAAATATTTTCAATAAATATTAAAAAAAAAATCATTTCTTAAAACCTACTACAATGAGTACACACTTGGATTAGTAAAATTTAAAATTATTTAAAAAACTATTAAAAATATACACATAATTTTAATTGAATTTTGATTATGTGAAAGCTGCCTGAAGACGCAACGTGTAACAAAGCCGCTCAATGAATTATTTTTAAAATAACTTTTTTTTCCACATATTCTTTAAAACATATCACTAATTATTAAATTATTTCCGGATTCTCTCCTTTAATAAAATATTGTTTTTTTAACAAAATCTTGACCCTTTTTAACCTCATGCGTTATAACAGACCACTCATATATTTACAATTACATGGCTACTCTATTTGCGGAAAATATTGATTTCTTTTATTTTATTTCATATAATTAGGAATCATGAAGATTATTCCACGCGAGAACAAGGAGCCTGAGTTTTCTCATGCCCATAAGAGATTCTCACACAATTTTGACATCAAATGGTAACTAATATAATCCGATATTTAGATAAAAAAAAGTTGTTTTGGTTTCGTGTTAATGAATTGATAAATCAACTTGGAATGTCATATGTATATGATCTATTCATTTTAATATATGTAAATTTTGCATGGGAAAGAGCATAGCAACTACATCCACATTTATGTGTTAATTTCATAATATTAATTTATAATTTATAATATTAAGTTAAAGAGGCAATTATTTTGTTATAATTATTTATATTTAGTTTTTATTAATAATACAAACTTGTTAAGCAAAGTTGTGTCCACATAAACTTTTAATAAAACGATAACAATTATGATCCGTAAATGGGAGGCTTATAGTCTCACCATTTCACCAACATGGATTTTTTTTTTAAAGAATATAAACTTAGCTCTTTGTTGATAGGAAAAGACTCGACCAATCAAGCCACAAGTTGAGTCGGCCCAAATAAAAAAACAAAGTCCACTACCCGGAAGTCAGCTCGGAAAAATGGGTCAGAAGGAATACAGGTCAAGTCATAAAGGAAGTTGGAAGGAATACCAGTCGAGTTGAAGGCAAAGCAAGTTGACCAAGTCGAGTTGACCCAAGTCTGTTCAACCAAGTCGAGTCAAATCGACCAGATGAAAACCGAGTCAAACCGTAGGCCAATTGGGTTAACTAGGAATGATTTTCAGTCGAATGAGGAAATGAATTCGACAAAGAAAGAAACTAGTCAGAGATGGGTCGACTTGAGGGTAAAATAAATAATTAAAATGCAAATTCAGTGGCCAACAATGAAGGGAAACCTTGTGAAAATTGGAATTGGTGATCAATAGGCTAAGAAGAAAGTCTGAGGGCAAATTTAATCACCATTGATGTAAGAAAATGTTTTGGGACGAATTTTGGTGACCCATGGAGCAAGAAAAACATAACATATGGAAGTCAATTGTGTCATTCGTGGACAAAGAAAACATTTTAGAAGTCGGTTTGGCATTCGACGACATTGGAAAACGTTTTGGGGCGAAGTTGATAGTCGACGAATGGGGAAAAACATGTATATGGTCTGTGGGCAGCCAATAAACACCTCCAAAATCCCAGAGTCCGATATATATGTCGTCTATGATTTATGGGTAGAGGAAAATGCCCCGCAAAGTCAAGAATGTGTCCAATGACTCTAAAAACAAAATTGAAACCCCTCAAATGAATATCAATTGCTTCGGGAGGGCCTTCGATTCCCAACCTCTGAATCAACTTACAAGAGTGGTTAAAGAGTTGTTAGACTATTTATGGACCCATGAGAACCATATTAATATAAAACAAGCTCAGACAATAATTGTCATGAGGCATTATTTACTAAATCATACACAAACAACCATTAAGTCTCAATGCACGCATTAGCCATTCATGAACAATGCAACCACAAAGCAATCACCACACATAAACTCATAATTTACCTTGGAAATCCAAATGGAAAAATCGACATTCTTTTGGCTTCGACCAAGCTCTTTAGTTCGTCTCTATGCTCATCAGTGTCATCTGGGCAACCTCTCTACATCTTTCACAACCAAAGAACCCCTTTCTCATTGTGGGGATACATGATATAGAATGTTGATTCGATTGGGAGGATAGTTGGAAGGTCAAGCATCCCCAATGCTTTAATTTCTCTCCAGTCCGCTTCTCCTTCTTTTGTTTGTTTGTTTGTCTTTTCTCCCACACGGAAAAGGTCTTATGAATGTCTAATTATTTATTTTATACAATAATATATTGCCTGACTTGACATACATTACATACAAAATTGGACATCAATCGTGATGGCATGGGGCCCTTAACGCCAATAAGTCGATCTCCTTCTCTGTCCATAGCCTTAAACTTTGCATGTGTTGATCATCGTAGAGCTCGTGTCGATAGTCAATTGTTCTTGTTGGATCCAATTCAGATCAAATTAGGTCTTGAATTGCATACATGTTGATGATGATATTGAATTGAATTAAGTGCATGGAGAGAGGTAGCATTTCGACCTGCCTTAGTGTAAACCTTTTACGTTTTTATGTTTTTACGTTTTAGTTGTATTTTGGGATATTATCTGTTTAATTTTGCTCAAAATCTGGCTAGAAATTGTTGGATTTGTAGATTTGAGTGTTTAAGTCTGTATAATTTGAATGCCCCAGAGGTTTTCCAACATGCTGAATCCATTTATGCATTCATAAATGCAATTTAAACAACAAAAAATTGTGATTTTCCCCAAATTTATAACGTTGGATTCCAACAAAAAAATGTTGAAACGTAAAATGTTTAGACAACACCTTTAAACCTTGTCAATTTCAATAGTCGTTCATATGCGGCTAAATCCGGGTCTGAGATAGGTAAACGGGTGGCGAACAACTCAAAGCAATGAGTCCACTATGAATGACCCTCCTTTATAGAATCTTCCTTCCTTTTTTGGGCAGCTAAAAGCAATGAGTCCATTATGAATGACCCTCCTTTATAGAAAATTCCTTCTTTTTTCAATCAACTCACTCAGCTCTTCAAGTTTTATTCCACAGCTCACTTAGTTTTTATTATGATTTGTTTGTAATTGTGCACTTTCCCCGCCAAACAAAATTATTACCCTATCAGAGCAGGTACTTACCATCCCATTTAGGATTTGAACATAGGATCAATTAGTTCTTTGTATGTAAGCTTTTGATTAGCCATTTAATAAGATTTTCTTCACAAACCTTTCAAAATGTGTTGGCTTTATAGAAGCCTATTCTCTACCTTCATGTTGTTGTTTAAATATGTAGTAAAGTTCAAGGGATTTCAACCACCTCGATATCCTGAGACAAAATTTTGTGTATATGATGTTTATCAAGAAGCAACAATTTGAAGCATCAAATGCCTCAAATTTAGAGAACAACAAACATTTAGAGAACAACCTCGTATCAAATGCCACAAACATTTAGAAAACAACAATCCATAATGAGGCATAAGAACTGTGTAATGGAAATCCTTTTTATCCTATAATTAAGCCTCTAAAAACCATAATTATATTTATGTATTGGGTTTCTATTTAGATAAGATAGAGTTAAACTAGAGTTGCAATTCTCCCGGGATAAAGTGAAACCAGAGTTAGACCTGCCCCTCTTATTCAGGGCAGAAGAAATCACGTTATGCATCAATTGGGTTTCTAATTAGATAAAGTGAAACTAGAGTTACAATTCTTCACATTATGTATTGAGTTCCAGCTAAAGCAACAATGTTTAGGAATGAACTCCTCTTGCAGTTATTGTTCACTTAGTGTTATTTAAATTTGAATAAATAAATAAAATAACAAGATTTTATTGTTTAAAAATGGAATTTATTATTATTTAAGATTGAATAAATAAAAAAATAACAAGATTTTGTTATTTAAAATCCAAAAATCTAATAAAGTTTTGTTCTATTAAATTTTATTTTCATAGATGTTACTTTTTTTTAAGTACAACCTATTTAATACTTGAAAAATAGAGATATTAATGAAAAATGAATTCTTACTTAAATTTCAAGTAATTATATCATAAATCATATACATACTATCATAAAACTTTTTACATTGATTTTTTTTTCCATTTAACTTTCTAACTTAAATTAATATTAGTAAAAAGGTAGACAATGCAAAAGCTACCTGTAAGTGATTCACATATTGCTTGAATCTTGGAGTGGAAATGTCGATTCTAAATATAAATTGCTATTTGTACTCGGATCAATGTGGAAATGCAAGCTATAGGTATAAGCTTAACAACAAAACTAGAAATGTGAGTTGAGTCTCTTTGACTCAATCACATATTAATATAGACAATTAAATCATGAAAATGACAAATTAGATTTCATGATGAAAACATGTAGATTTTCAAGATATAGGTACAAGCTTAACAACAAAACTAGAAAAATGAGTTAAGTTTTTTTTGGCTAAATCGTATATCAATATAAACCATCATGAAAATGATAAATTAGATTCCAGGATGACAAACTCATAATATATATATATATATATATATATATATATATATCCCCGGATATCCCCATTCTATCCCTCCAAATTAAGGGTTTTGGGCATTCGATTAATTATAGTATGGCTGGGGATAGGGATTAAATTAATGGGAACATGGAAAAAAAACTCTCTTCTGCTTTCTCTGTTCCCCCTGGGGTTTGAAGATGGCTTGTCGGTACCCTTCTAAACCCCTTTGGCTTCCAAACAACATATTCCCCTTCGCGGGTTCCAAACACAAGGACTTGGGCAAACCCTTCCTCTCATAGATGTGTTCATTCACCTAGCTCCCCGGCGAAATAAGCTGTTAAGTCGGGTTGAGGGAAATTTCTCGAAGATATGTATGTATTTATTACTAAGGTCAATAAACATTGCAAGTGAAGATTACACAATAAAGATTTTGATTATGCATTTATTTATTATTAAGAACAATAAACATGGTATGCTAAGATTATAATTTCATTAAGATATGTATTTAATATTATCATTTTATTTAATAAAATAGTTGGGAAATAGTATATCAATATAAACCATCATGAAAATGATAAATTAGATTCCATGATGACTATATATATATAGATTTCAATCCATGGAAATTTCTAGAAGATATTTATTTATTTATTACTAAGGTCAATAAACATTGCAATAAACATTGCAAGTGAAGATTACACAATAAAGATTTTGATCATGCATTTATTTATTATTAAGGATAATAAACATGGTATGTGAAGATTATAATTTTATTAAGATATGTATTTAATATTATAATTTTATTTAATAAAATAGTTGGAAAATAGTTGTGTTAATTTTTTATTTTTTTTCACAATTTTTCATCTAAATCTGGGATATATTGTCACTTCATTATTTTCAACTAATCTAAAAATAGAATAAAATTTTTTTAAATCTCCAATTCAATAATATTTTGAAAATTTGGATAAAGAACCAAAAAATAGTTGATTGCGCCATATGAGGTAGGAAACTCTCCAATACTGTTCCGAGGGAAGAAAACTTTTTCAAATTGACTTATCCCGAACGAGGAAAACAGGTCATTAATATTCAAAAAGTAATTCTTATTTTCAAAAAATTAAATTTAATATATAAATATTACAAAATATTATAAAAAATTTGGGTTACTAATATAAAGTCAAAATGATTTAACCATTTTTTCACTTTGCAAATCTTTAAATGATGTGGGGGCATTAATAGAGAAATTATAATAATATAATCTTTAAATGATGTGATAATTAGATTTTGTGTATTGCATTGAGGTAAGGGTGTGCATTTTCATCAACATAAAGTTAAGTTGTTGTTAAGTTTTGTCATTATATTAAAATGCACAAATGTTAGTAAACTTTCAAATTAGCAACATCACCTTACCTTGAGTGAGGGTGGTAGTTTATCTATTGCATTGAGGCAAGGGTTTCAATATCTATCAACATTTAAAGTTAAGTTGTTGTTAATGTTTTCCATTACACCAAATCCCAAAGTGTTAGTAAACTTCCAAACTAACAATACACTAAAACCCATCTAAAGCTAAGTTGTTGTTAATGTATTCCATTACACCAAACCCCGCAAGTGTTAGTAAACTTCCAAACTAACAATTCATCAAAACCTGCAATACACCAAAACCGATCTAAATCTAAGTTGTTGCTAAGGTTTTCCATTACATCAAACCTCACAAGTGTTAGTAAACTTCCAATCTAGCAATTCATCAAAACCCGCAAGTGTTAGTAAACTCCAAATTGGCAATGACCCTTAGTAGAGGACTTTGAGTGAGAGTGGCAGTTAGTCCATAGGATCGATTTCCATAAGTGCAACAGTTAGTCCAACACTCCTCCTCCAACTTAATTAACTTAATTAAGAGAAATCTAAACTAAAATTATGATACCATATTAAGGTTTGTAATTACACCTAAACATACAAATTTTAGTAAACTAAAGTTCCAAACTAACAACATCATCTTAAACAGGTAATTAATTCCGTGTTTCAAAGGTGATGATTATTCCATGAAATCGATTCCCAAAAAAGCAACGATTAGTCCATAGCTATCCCTGGCCACAAATCTGTTGTCTTATATATATATATATATATATATATATATATATATATATATATATATATCAACACTCTATGCTATGATATAAGCATATATAACTTTAAGGATTCTTGGCCTATATATTATATTAAATATATCATATCATACGCTGCCATCGTGATCTCACTTAGTTTCATTAATTGGCCAACTATAATAAATCGAAAATCATTGAAGAGATTCTAAAAGGTTTTTAATAAATTGGCCAACTATAATAAATCGGAAATCATTGAAGAGATATTCAAATGTTTTTAATAAAGTGTGTTTTTTTGTTGTTGTATTTTTCTTACTTTCTTCGTTTCATAAAAAGATTAGTAAGATTAACTATATATGTTCAAATTATAACTAGCATATTTCTAAGTGGGCAAATGGAAATGTCTAAGTAATTTGAGGGAAGTTTTTATATTAATATTGTTAATTGAAATCATAAAGATATTATAATTAAAATAATCATATTTGAGGTTGGTTCACTATTTTGATGAGAACTTATCACAATAACTCTCAAATTGATGAAAAGCTTATACTTAGTGTAAATATTCACACTGAAAAACTTGATATATATTCTAGGTTAAATTCTTTAATTAAATGTATAATATTTAAGCCATGGATTTATTTTAAACATGATAATGAAAATGTCAATAATGATAATGAAATTTTAAAACAATATGTTTTGGCTTCATAGTTTTTGGTGGATAAACAATTTAATGATGATGAAGAAATCAATTTGGATTATTGAATCTTATGAAAAGTAAGGAAATACTTAGTTAATTGAGTGCAATTTTGTAATAGGGTAAGGGTAATTTCCCATTTTTCTCAAAACAATGTTCTACAATATAGCTAAAGTTAGAAGCTTAAAGAATGACCTTTGAATTTTTGAGGAGATAAAAATAAGCTAGAAGCTTAAAGAATGCCCTTTGAACTTTTGAGAAGATAAAAATTCTCCATAATTACAAAGAATGGGAAAAAACCCTAAGCTTAAAAATTCTCCTTAATTACAAAAAATGGTCAAAAACCCAAAGTTTATGAAAAGTAAAATGTGTGAAAAACAGGATAAATGAAATTTCCAAGAAATGAAAATAACATTTGCTTTACATTAATTTTTTTTTTTAGTTTCAAATTAATCAATAGATAAAATATTGTTCACAAAATATCAATCTTTAATAATTGAAAAAATATATAAAATATTTTTCTATATAATATATATATTATCCCAAATCTATATTCTTTTATAATATCCAAAATTTTATATCAATTTTCAATAATAAATATAAAATAAAATTATATATATATATATATATATATATATATATATATATATATATATATATATATATTGCTAAGGTGAAAAAACATATAATCTTTCGTATCCCACCGTTGTATTATTGCAATTAAATGGACAAATACCCACTGCTATATTATGGCACTTGTAATCGAATGGAAAAATAACTAATAAGACAACCAAGTCCAGCACCGACAAGTTTAGAGTAGGAAATGTCTCGATAAGTTGCCTTACATTAGTTTTGGTCCCATGAACCTTCCCTTGTGTTCTGGCAGCTTGCCAGACTAGGCCATCTAATCTACCTTTGGGCGCTTCCGAAATCGGTCCTCCCAGGTATTACAAACAAACCAAAACATCTTTAAATCTAACAGTGGATTCCTGATTTTAAGCTCAACTATTATGATACTGAGAATTTGTTACCAATCTCACAACATCACTTATTACTAGAGCTATAATGTCTGCGCATGATACAACTCTTGGGTAGACACTATCCACAGATTTCTTCACCTGGATGATAGCGTTGAAGGCATTATGAACTATATATGCTCATGGAGATCCCTTCCTACTATATTGTTTGGTGTTGAGATAATCATGATGGAAGCCTCACATCCCTATCAAAATGCAAATGCAAAGTCCATTAAACTTGAGCTTTGGAAAATAATTGTTTTCAGATAGCGAACATAGTTAAGCTTGGGAACAAATGACAAATAAAACATTTTGTATTAGTCAATAACCAATATCTAAAAAAAGGAATGGTTTTGTTATCATCAAATTTACAGTAAAAATAGAGGGAAGGGAAAGTGTAATTTCTATGTGAAACAACGGTAACCTCAATAAAACAGTCGTGGAAGCAGAGTTGGAATGTCAAAGGAGAAACAACAGTTGATTCATTTGTCAGTTTTTTCATGGTCTCGAATAGTATTAAATCCACGATAGGGCACAAAATGTTGTAGAAATCCACAAAGAGTTGTCCGACAACGCTTTGGATTCCATGTCTATGTAATATTAGACTGCAGAAATTTCATTGACATCTCTATAGTGATGCAGACCAATATCGAAATAGCCCCATTCTTGATCTTTGAATGAGAATGTTGCAGACACTGATGCGAGACTATAGATTTATTTTTAAAAGACCCGCACAACCATATATAGGGTACCTAAAGCATAAATGTCTTGATAAACGAGTCGAGCAATATTCCCTGATTAATTAGAATATCAAAGCGATTGATTCCAAGAAAGAAATAGATCTTAGTAAAAAAAGTCCATCAAATATACCCTTTATTTGCGTCATCGGACCACCATTTTCTTCTGTCTATAATGATATGCAAGCTTGGCTTTAAAGGCCTTGTGCTCCATCGCATAGATAAGCATGAAAGGAGGTGGTCTATAACACGAGCTTGGATTTAAAGGCCTTGCACGTCATCATATAGATAAAGGTCTTTCACGCCATGATATAGAAAAACATGAAAGGAGACGACCATTCGCAGTACATGCTTGTTGAACAGTGGACTGACAGTAATGAATCCAAAGGATAGAAGGATAGATGAAAGGTGGATACATTGATGTGAAAGGAAATGGTATTGGTCTGGTTTACAGGTTTTGGGTGGATAGGTTTGAGGCAAAACCTAAACCTATTCTTATATACATGAGGCAAGGCGATGGGTATAAGGTGGTTTCGAAGGGATGGTTTTAGAAAACTTGTCAACCAGTTGACAGGTTTTCTACAAAACCTATCCCTAAAGATGCCTTTAGCATAAATATCCAAATTGTACTTCACTATCCAAAAGGAAAATACAAAAAAGGTTGGAGTGCTTTCGAGTGTATTTTTTGTACTTATCAAAATTAAGTAGGACCACGATAATCAGAGGCACTGAAAAGGCGTTAGAATATTTAAATCAGACATTACATGTGCAGTCCTAATCGAGGTCAAATCTCAACAGGAATATATCTTATTAGTCCCTGCCGAAGGCATAGAGGGACTATAGCAATCGATAATTCATTGACTTCATATTAGTTTGTCGTTTGACTACAATTTTTTGCATAATCTCTATTGTTCGAACTAGAAAACTAAAAAAAATATTTTTTATATAATAAAAAAAACCTTATATGTCATGATCTCATTGGATAATAGATTTGAGGTCTTATTTCCAGCTTCGCTATTCCCAATGTTTTATATGTTGGCATCTCCAAAGTTTTTATCATCTACGCTCTTTTTGAATTTGTACTATTCATATTGAAATGTTTATATATCCAAACTTTTGAGCATGGATAGTCAGTTTTTTATTAGTTGACTTCATATTACTTTGTCCTTTGAGTAAATTTTTTTTGCATAGTCTCCATTGTTCAAACTATTGTTATTATTATTATTATTATTATTTCTTTATTATTACGTACTTAGAGAGGCATTTTCATTATTACGCACGTAAACATGCTTGCCACACTGCATTATTTCTTAAATGTTTGCACAACGCGAGGCCCTTCGACGGTTCTGACAGCATTAACTGTTTACCTAACAGACCTCACAGCCTTAAATGTTTACTCAACAGGCATGTTACAATACAGTTTCCTCCGATTTTTGGATACAATCTTGTCTGCAGTGAATTTGGGCAATGTTGTTCTTCACCGACATTATTGGTTCATTGGTTGATGATTGATTGTTGGTTTGTTTAATGTTGCTCATTGTTGTTTGATTCAACTTTGCAAAGTTGAGGTCCTGCAGCTGCAATTGGACCTCTTGGTGCTTGTTCACTGGTTTTTTGTTTGCTCCTTGCTCTTGTTTGCTTCAACTTTGCAAGGTTGGGGTCCTGCATCTGCAGTTGGACCTGTTGTTGTAGTTTGCACAGTTTGGATTTGCGCTTCTGTCATTCCTCGTTCACGGGTAAGTTTCAGTGCCATGGTTTCGTTTCTAATCCTTGTTTTTTATTTACTATTTTCATCTTGCAAGCAAGAATTTTCAATACTAGGAATGCCTGAGTCAAAATCCTCTTGCAAAACATCTTTTTGTGTGACTGCTACGAGCAGAGAAACAATAGTGTGTTGCTTTCTTATCCTTGTTCTTGAACATCAATGTTCGACATAGAACCCACCTCTGTCGCGACCATAGTGACATATAAAAAAGAAAATCGAATTTTTCCCCTCATTTTTTCTGGTCCTGAAAACCATATGTTTGGTGCATTTATCCCAGTCTATTCCCTTCCAAAATGTCTTGTTCTCATTTGAATGCCGATGCTGGACACAGAACCCACATATGTTGCAGCCACAGTGACATATAAAAAAGGAAATCGAATGTTCTCCTCATATTTTATGTTCCTGGAAACCATACGTTTTGTGCATTTTTTTCTAGGTTGTTCCCTTCCAATCACATATGCCCACTTCCACGTCCTGGATATCGTACCATAACTCTTTTGAAAATATAAATGCAAAGGGGTTTACAAAACGAATTCAGATTTGTCATTGCGGAGCAAGAATCTGCCAGGACCTTGTGACAGGGCATGCTTTTATTCTCTGAATCAAAAACCTCATTTACCTATTGGTTTTATGCTGTCCTTTGTGTCTCTCAAAACATATTTTTCCATTGAAACACTTATAGGATGCACGCGTGGAATAGGTTCAAAAATGATATGCCTTGAATACTCGGTCTTTCTGCTGAGCAAATTTATAGTGTTATTTCATTTGCGTTGTCTCTTCTGTTTGGTTCACTATTCACTATACATTTGTTTGTTTGTCATATTCTTTAGCGACTAGGGGGATTGAATTTGAAAGGAAGAAGGTTGAAGGATACATAGCGGAATTGGTATGCAGTTCCAGACCTATAGTTTTCATTTTTCTGTTTTTCTCTATTTGCATATTATCTGAATATATCTAAGAAACATCTTGAAAATCACAACTTAAGAGATTAAGAAAGTAATAGATGTTGAGTGCTATGAAATAGATAGAGACTCCATTGTACATGAAAACATTGACCAGGTATTGCATAGCAATGGGATTTTTAGATTGGATGCATTCTCGTATACTGTGGGAGATTGCCTCTTCGATGAATTTCAAGTTCTATTGCATTTTGGTTATTCCTCGACCGACTTGCACAATGGATTGATAGACTATTTCTTGGGATGTTTAGAAAATGGTGACGTTGAGGCATTGGAGCCGTATCAATACGAATTGGCATCTGATTTTCTTTGCCAGATGCATGGAATACATGATGTCACTACGTATTTTTCAAAGATGTGGTTGTTTGCATCTGCAACTCTGCCTGCACATGAGAGGGGACTTTGGGGATATACATTTTGTATACTGTGGTTGTCCAAGTGGTTGAATATATCAATTAGAATATGGTCATTGACAAGAAAAACAAGATATCAACTATTCAACAAAACTACATCTAGGGATCCATATTGCATCTTGTTCCATGATGCCAATCTTGTCAGTGGTCATTATGAACCACTACTCTATAAAAATTTATCCATATGAAATATTAGAGGACCTCATATTTACTTGTCACTCATTTGAAAATACCTTCAATCACATTGGAAACGAATTATGCATCATATACACTCCCATGGCTTGCACACAGCGACAACTATTGCATCTAGTTGTGTAGATAGTTTGTTCAATGAAATTTGGTATTTGGTAGCAACAGAGTTCGATGTGCACTCACTACAGCTTTACACTGTACAATCCTTGTGCAATGCAATTATAGGCAAAAACCAACAGGCTTTTAGCTTCTTGCATCAACACCTTTTACAATATCTCCTAGAAAGTATGCCGATAATTGGAAGTTGGAAACAATACCTTGTAAACATGGCAATGCCATATGAGAAAGGAAATGTATAGGGTGGCAGATTCTATTTGCAATGGATATCTATCATATTCAGAGTAAATATCTAGGTCTGGTCGGCTCTGTCGGATGGTACTGTCCATTCCTACTGTATTGATTCAAACTACGATCGAACAATTGACATCATGTCGTTGAAAACAGATACGCCACATATCCATTATCAACCTGTGATGAGAAATACTACAAGTTCAGGTTCCACTGTCCATGCCACCCAAACCGCATCGAATCTGCATAAGCGTCGCATGCTATTTAATGAGAATGAAACTCATCCTAGTTGCGATGAGGCCATACAGAGATTAAAAAAAACGTAGACTAACTTATCACAACTTAAAAAAAGGTCATACATGAGAGAAAAAAAAATATTGGTACTATAAGAAATACTACCAGTTTAGGATCGAGTGTCCATGCCACCCAAACCACATCGAATATGCATAAGCGTCGCATGTTATTTAATCAGAATGAAAATCATCCCAGTTTTCATGAGGTCATACAGACCTTAAACAAAAAACGTAGACTAACTTATCACAACTTGAAAAAGGTCATATGTGAGAGAAAAGAATACATTGGCACGCTTCCTTCTACACAGAAACTCACATATCATAACCTAAAAAAAATTGTTCGTGCACAACACAATCACATTTTCGCACTTTCTGTTGAACACAAACATCACATGTACAATGACAAAGAACATCACAGTTTGAACCATCAATATGGTGAGGATGCAATGCTCATAAGAAATGTCGATTCCACCTCCAACATGTCTTGTCAACAAGTGAAACTAGTTTCCAGTGGCAACCATAAGTTAACTTACCACATGTTGAAAAAATAGATACGTGAGAGAAAAATGTTCAACCACATATCTCACAATGGTCATGGTATTGATCGAGAGGAAAAAAACACATTTCGTGGCCTAGAGCCAACACCATGCACTGCTAGCAATGAAAACCAACAAACACTTTCTATGCATGCTTGTCTAGGGAAGAAAGATGCAAAATAGATCTATATGAAACAAATTAAAGACACTCCTTCCATTGCATGTGCAATTTGCGATCAATTGCATTTTGCAAAAAACACTAAGTCTTTCACACTTGATTTGGAAGCATAATACCTCGGCTTGACACTAAATGATAGAACATTTTCTAGTGGAAATATTTTCTTCCATGCAAACGATCACTTGAAAATGGAAAACTGCCATACTTTGCAACACTTGAGCAAATAAGATGTAATACAACACTACCAGATCTAAGTACACTTATAGAACTTGAAGAGAGACTTGTGTCTTTATGAATTGCATTTGCACAAATCAAACTCTGGGGCTATAAACGACCCCAAATGGGCTTAACAGGATCAATTATTAATGTGCATGTCTAACTAGATGTTGTACAAAAAGCCTTGCCACAATTTATTAGTGATACAATGACAATTTTTGTAGCTCTCAAAAGATGTTTGCAATACAAGAATGCATACCAGACATGTAAAGTGCGTGTGCATGTTGTCATGAAAGAGTTAAAAAAATTATGTTCCAGGGCCTTGTACAAAGCACAAAACATTTGTATAAATGAGAACTGGAACAATGTTCCTGGAGAAGGGGATGACAACTTTGCATAGACTTTTGAAATTGCTAGTGAATTTGATACAAGCGATGAATCAGAGACTGAAATACCTGCTGAAACATTGATACATGGATTCACTGACTCACAACACATTCACGACTTGCAAGACAAGATTGTCGAAATTGCACCTGCTGAAGGGAAACGTCCACTTGGAATATTCAAGGACAAATTTGCTAAGGAAATGAACTTCCCAACACTATTCTATGGAGATCCACGTCCTAGTGACATTACAGAATGATTCAACTACAAAAAAATAGTTCAATGGGAACTGCTACATTCAAGCGGTGACTTTTCTTGTCACATAACAAATTTGTTTTTCAAAACAATGCGCATAATAATTGAGCAAGTGCTCTCTTGCACGTGGGTGAGAATAAGAAAATGTCAGCTACAAGGGAGAAAATTATTGGCCAAAGATGTCAAGTACAAAGCAAACCTAGAAAAAATCCTAAAATCTGATATTGGATACATAGATTTCAAAAACATTCACATCTCTCCTGACTATTTGCAACAAAACAAGAAAATTGTTTTTGCAATGATCTGACAGTTGGGACCACCAACATTTTTTATCACATTTACAAGTGTAGAGCATTGCTAGGATCTGTTGGTGGCTATAGTGTCTGCATTGTATAGGAATAGGAAAAGGAAAAAATAAATTGATACATTGGAAAATGATGACATTGACTACCTCATAAGAAAAGACCCAGTGACATGTACTCGCTACTATAGGTAGTGACATGTACTCGCTACTATAGGCATAGAATAAATGATTTGAGGCAATTGATATGCCATGATGAAACGTTCTTTGGAAAAATATCAGACTACTTTTTTGTGATTGAGTTCCATAATAGAGGGAGTGAGCATGACCACACATTGTTGTGGATAGAGGGTGCACTGGTCTATGGAAATGACAACAACTCATAGATTGAGCAGTTTGTGGAAATGACAACAACTCATAGATTGAGTAGTTTGTGGACAAATACATAACATGCAACACAGATCATTTAGATCCAGAACTTGCCAAATTTCAAAGACATTATCATACAAGAAGTTGTAAAAAACGAAAAAATTCACATTTCATATACAACTTCCCTGTGCCACCAATGAGAACAACAAGAATCATAGAGCCAATTAGTTTAGAGGACAATGTTCTCATTGAGAAATCGAAATCCTTGTTCACATTTCTAGAACAACGAGACTTTGATGAGTTAATGAGCTTCGATGACTTCTTGATAGAGCTAAATCTAACAGAAGATGAGTACATCCAAGCCATACAATGTACACTTAAACAACCAACACTTTTCCTTAAATGAAAACCTTCTCATATTTGGAACAACAGTTTCTCCAAGGACATGCTAGTTATGTGGAATGCAAATACAGATGCACAGTATGTCCTCAATGCATATGTTGCAACATCATATTGTACCTCGTATATGACAAAGGTTGACAAATCTATGACAAGTGGATTTAGAAGAATACACAAAGAACATGAAAGAAGTCATATTGATGCTATGCAAATGATACATACGCTTGGAAATACATTACTTAATATTCAACAAATGTTTGCTCAACAAGCAGTCCACATTGCACTTTCCTTGCCCCTCAATTGTAGTTCAAGGAAATGTGTCTTCATAAACACATCTCCACTTGAGAAACACAAATTTTTTCTTAAACCACCGTCTTTGCTAGAACAAGAGCCTGACAATTCAGAGGACGTACTATGTCACTCTATTATTGATTATTACCTCCAATGTCCATCTCCTATTAAGAATATCTTCTTAGCAGAATTCATATCGCATTACAAAAAAATGGTGCACCCATATCAAAAAGAAAAATACCCTCTGTAATACGCTTTGTCAAATACAACAAACATAATGACTATGAAAACTATTGTAGAGAAAAATTATTATTGTACGTTCTGTTTGATCAAAATGAAAACACATTAAAACATAACTTCCCTACATGGGAAGCTGTGTATATTGCTTATGAGACTACAATATAAATCAATGAATCTAGATTTACATACAATGTTAATCCAACATTGGGTGATCTAAAAAGTGAAGTTCATGAACTAGAAAACCATGATAATGTTGATGAGACATTCACAAACCGTAAAACAACTAGAAATCTCTGTGAAACCTATGACTTGCAAGAAGATTTGCCTCATCCTCAAGCATCCGACATTGAAAAATGTATAAATCTTGGCTTTCAAGTCACAAAACATCCTTTCCTTATTGAAAATAACGAATACGACATAGTCAGGCATCTGTTGAATCGAGAGAAGAAAGCAATTCTAAAGGACATTGCAATTAAAAAATGCGTGAACATGCACACTCATGTGCACTTGTTCCTTACAGGCGGGGTGAGAACAGGCAATAAATTCACAGTGAAAGTACTATTCCAAATGCTTATACGAATATATGATTCAAGCAATTCCTCTGATCCTATGAAACCAAAGGGGATAATAGTTGCATACACAGGAAAAGTTGTAGATAATGCAGGTGGAACAACAGTCCACTTTGCATTTTTGATGCCTTTTAACAAGTCACAGTTTCTTCCACTCAACAAGGAAATGTTAGATACCTTGTCTAAGATTTATGACGAACTACAAATTTCCTTCATAGATGAGGCATCTTTGATTGGAAGTCGCTTCTTGTATTCCATTGACAACCGACTGAGAAACATAGAACATGTGCACACGAAATACTTTGGGAACATTGACATGATATTATGCAAGGATCTTTACCAGGGGCTACCCATCCAAGATTCTTTGATATTTGAACAACCTACGGTCAATATGCAAACAGTGACGCATGACTTATGGAAAGACAATATAAAATTCTTTGAATTACATACTACAATGCGCCAGATAGATGAAACATTTATTGCAATTCTGAATAGAACGTGGAAAAACAACCAAACACATGATGACTTAAAGTAAATCAATTCAAGGTGCATGCGACCTGCACCATCAGACCCAACCTTCCTTTACATGTTCTACACGAATAGGGATGTTGCAATGCATAACAGGTACATGCTATCGCTCATACCTGGCGATGATATCATAATCAATTCAATTGACCTCGAAGAAGACAACGATGGAAATGTACCACGTCGTGAACATACAACCACTTTGCCTTTGCAACTTGTCCTGAAATTAGACATGCTAGTTGAAATAAATGCCTGCAACTATGATTCATAGGATGGCTTGGTAAATGGTGCAGATGGAATACTCAAAGGTTATACCAAAACAAAAAAAGTTGATGTCCTCTGAATTAAGTTCCATGAGCCACATATAGGCCACTGGCAAGAAAACAAGTTGTCTTATCTATATAATTCAGACACTGCACACGATTCAACACCTATCTTACAAATATCAAAAAAAGCATCGACATCGGCAAAGACAGGTCGACTGAAGATTCGAAGATAGTTTCCAATTAAACTTGCATGTGCACATAAAGTCCACATATCGCAACGACTAACACTTGATAGTGTTCCATTTGACCCTGCTGGAATTCAAATACATAGACTTGTATACAAAACACTGTCCCATGTCAGAAGTATATACTCCTTGTATTTACTAAGTACTCTTACAAAAGATAACTTCAAATTCAAACACAAAGTTGATATTGAGATGCAATGCCTTAGGACTAGCGCAAAGTGGCGTCTATAGTATGATTACCAATCCATACAAACAAACTCATCTGTATCAATTCTCTCACTTAACACACACAACCTACATGCACATATGGATGATATACTCAATGACTATGACACAATGCAATCCGATATTCTGTGCTTGCAGGAAACATACATGAGATTATGCATGCAAAACAAGAAATTTCCAAATCACAATTACATATCAAGTTACATAACACATGGGGTGATGATATTAGTGAAAAAACATGTAACAATTTTGGAGCATATGCATTTCAAAGAAAAAAATGTTGAGATGGTGCTCGCAAAAGTAATTTTCCATGGATCAGAAATTGCAATACTGAATCTCTATGATGCTCCGCATGCAACATAATGTTCTTTCTGAAGCATTAGAGAATTTGCATCTGAACGAAACCATTGTCATTGTAGGAGACATCAATATTGGCATGCTACAAAATAATGCCAGAACAAAAGAATTGGAAAACTACATGTGCAGATATAGTCTCCGCTTTCTTTTGGATAAGATAAACCATGTACAAAACACACTTATTGACCATGTATGGTCGAATGTGCCCATTTTTCAATGCAACGTCTTTATCTTAGACACATACTGGTCTGATCATGATACAATTGGTATTGCACTTGAATTATGAAATATACATCAAACATATTGCAAAATCATATTTCTATGTCTCAAAGCATATTTGTCTAGCTTGTTGCACAAAACCAAGTTATCCAACTTCTTAGTTTTTCTTGGTTTGTAATTGATTTTGGACACAATTTTTTTTATATATACACATACATGGATGAAGAAAAATAAACGGTACATTCTTCTAACACTATCTGTTACTCTTTTCCTTTTATTCTAGTTTATTTACTGTATGTACATATTCTTTGTTTTTTCCTTACATATCAACTTATGTTCATGTTCATTGTGTTTTGTACTTTCCTTCATTGAAACAAATAGGAAAAATGGACAAGGAAATGAACTCTTAACTAGAAATGTAGAAGAATACATACAAAGGTGCATACTTCTACCCGTATTCCATATCCAATTGTTTTTCATTTACTCTGTCTATATTTATTCCACTGGTTTGCAACTCCTCTATTTTTTTCCCTTAGATACTGCATATCTTCCTATATATTAACTTATATTCATGTCAATTGTATCATATGTGCCACTACCTTGCAATAAATAAATTTTTACTCCATCATTTTCCATGTGTTCCTACATAGCAACTTGCCTTCATGTCCATTGTATTCTTTGTATTGCTACATTGAAAAAAGAACAGACTAATTTAACACGAGGATGGATCCTTATGTGCCACAACTGAGAAAGTTGGAGTACAATCTTCCAAAAGGTATGGCTACAATGGTGCCACAACAAATACAATGTGTATGCCTAATGCACATCCATATCAAGTATGAACAATATACACATGTTCATAGCCATTGTTTCAGAAGTGACATGGGCATGAGCAGTGAATCATCACAAACATCAACACAATGACAATGTCGAAGGTAAGGATTCATAGATTACGCTCTTGCTATGTTTATGAAACAAATATCCGTAGTTATTTATTCTACTATTCCATGGTAAATATGTTTATGTTGTTTATACCACATGTTTTTTAGTTCACAAGAACTATCGACAAGTAGAAGTGAAACCTCCATCATAGTACAAGGTCCAGAGACTAAGAGGTATGGTTACAAAACTTTGATCTGCATACGTTATCCAATTTGTGCATATATTGAGGCTTGTCATATTTTAGAATATGCTTGCATGTAAGAATGCCAAGTCATATATTTTGTCTATTGCTTGTTGAAATAGATATAAACAACATCTCTTTTAAATTGAACCAGGGTCTCTTGAGCTCCAACTATATTTCATGGCTAAGAATCTTTTTCCCATAGTTGATGTGTTTCTATCGCTCGATAATTATTAGACTAAGTGTTGTTGTGTGAGACATAAAGTTCTTTGCTCCCTTTATTTTTCCTCTTCTGTACTTACCTGTTTTTCCCTTTTCTTCTTCCCCTCTATTATTTGTTTATGGTTCTATACTTAGTCACATATCTATGCTCGTGGATTCCCAGGGTGGCAGAGTGAGAAATTCTATATCCATCTATATCTTCACATCACGAGTCTGACCGACCGTCGTTCGTTTCCATACTTAGACAATTTTATGGTCACGGGTTCCCGTGTAGGTGCTATCGAAATCTCATGCCCCGTGCTCGGGGTATACATCTTGCACCCAAAAATTTGGTGATCTACAATTCGACCCCGGACTCCTCGAACTCCCAAGCCTCACTCTATCTATGATGACTTCGTCTGAATGATTTCATATAAGAATGCCAACTCATATATTTTGTCTATTTCTTGTTGAGATAGATATAAACAACATCTCTTTTAACTTGAACCAGGGTTTGTTGAGCTCCAACTATATTTCATGGATGATAATGTTTTTCCCATAGTTGATGTGTTTCTATCGCTTGATAATTATCAGACTAAGTGTTGTTGTGTGAGGCATAAAGTTCTTTGCTCCCTTTTTTTTTCCTCTTCTATACTTACCCATTTTTCCCTTTTCTTCTTCCCCTCTATTATCCATTTATGGTTCTATACTTAGTCGCATATCTATGCTCACGAGTTACCAGGGTGGCAGAGTGAGAAATTGTATATCCATCTATATCTTTGTTAGGACCACATATTGTACCCTTTTTGCCCATACTTTTTGCTATTATTTTACCCTTCATCACCTGCATTTTGACTTATACTATCATTTCACCTGATCATTCCAAGGTATACAACGTCCTTTCTCATTATTTTATGCTT
>ML816165.1:47065-73129 GCA_009831015.1 Picea engelmannii | reverse complement strand
TGCATGATATCCTTTGTAATAAGCATATATCAACTTATTCGTATCAAACACTACGCGGACACTCGTATGCTGTAATTCTTCACGATTTCACAAGTTCTATGAGCTAACATCTACTCATATTAACAATTGTTGTACAGACAATTCCTTCACAGGAAACATTTACAATTCCACAGTCCATGAATATATGTGACAGCATATAAATTTCAGAATGCAATACAAGCAAAACACTTATTAGAAATGACTTCAACACTGGAAGCGACTGCTGAGAGGGGTGCTCGTTTCCACCCAACCGTAGGCGTAGCGAATCCTACTGGATTTACCACTAGCCACCCCCGAGCTGAGACCACGATGTCCTGAGACCTGCGTCTCTCTGTCTGCCAGTTCCCAGGAGCGAAGGTTGCAATCCTTCCTCTCTGTGATCACTCACTCTGCGTAAAAATTGCCAGAGTTCCCCTCGCGTCTGCCCCTTCGATCGTTTCAGCCATACGTCTTATCCTCTCGCGAGGTTGCGTGTGGCACGATTTCCCTCGCACTGATCAGGCCTGACGTCCCTACGGATGGGCGGTTCACCATCCCATCCCTCATCAAGACATCCGCCTACCAGTCTGCGAGCCATTAATTTTCAGGGCCAGCGAGCCGCTTTTGGTTCTCCTGGCCAGTGGAGTCCAAATACGGTATTTTAATTCTCAGTGGAAGTTAACGCCACCTTTTCAGGTGCCTTCCACCACCATCGTGGTCTCTTTTTCTACACATCCCCTCTCAGCAGTCCTGCAATTAATTCAAACTATCATTTACATTCATTGACCTCTTCCTGCAGGTCCATTTACAACACACATTCATACTCATGAGTTTTTCCATAGTCCTTGGTCAGTTCAGTTATATTTACAATCTGGGGGAAACAGGGTGTTACAGACTTGGAAAGTGAATTCTTCAATATAAAAATATGGAATGAAATCAACAGGGTGCCCATGAGGAGCTACATCGAAGAGTGGTTCAAAAAGGTTGTCGACAAGATTACCAATGAAGGGAAAATGAAACTTCACACGGTTCCCATAACCGCCAAGGAAAACCATAAAAGGACATCAGTGAGAAAATGACAAGGCATGGGACACCATCATAGTAAGTTGATACTGATCACATTCTTTTGTCTTTGTTGATGTCTTCATCCAGTTACTCTATCTCTTTAAATACAAAGCTTTAACCGAGGATTGACAATTTTCTCTTTCTTCTTGCCAGGTCTTTCTATTTTCCATCGCCGACTTTCTTGTTTATACAAGCTTGATTCTTGTACATCTTTGCTTTGTGGTCCGCGGGATCCCCAATCCCAGTCATTATGGAAAACACATTTAAATTTCACAAAATATGTACTTAACTATATATTTTTTTACAAATTCCAGGACAATTATTTTGGGAAATATTCTCAAATGTATTTTGTAACCCAGTTTATCTGAATATAAAATATTTGAGGTTGTTGTATGGTTATTTTCAATGTTTAGTGTTGTTTTTTTGAATTTTGTATCTTTTTTTTAAATTAACTCATTTCCATGTACATGTTGGGGTCATGTTCCTATTTAATATGTGCATATATTACAACTTCCTATATTTGAGAATATGCTTCCATATACAAAATGTTAAGTCATACATTTTTTTTTCTATTGCTTATGGGTTTGAGCAAAATTTGCAAGCCGAAAACACCCTTCAAATTGGAACATGGTTTACATTTGGACCACAAATAATCTAGTAAGATACAATAATATGAATACATTTGAAATAAATATAAAAAAAATCTCTTTAAACTTGAACCTGACTTTCTCAGCTCCTGAATTGGAACACCCTTCAAATTGGAACATGGTTTACATTTGGACGACAAATAATCTATTAACATAAATTAATATGAATACTACTGAAATAAATATAAACAAATTCTCTTTAAACTTGAACCTGACTTAGTCACATTTCTATAATCGTGGGTTCCTGGGTTAGTGGATTGACAGATCCTCATCTCCATCTATATCGTCACATCATGAGCCTGACCGACCGCTCTCCCTTTCAACACTTAGCCAATTATCTCACCGCGGGGTCCCGACTTAGCGCTATTGAATTCTTATGCCCCGTGTTCTGTGATATACATCTTGCACCAAACACTTTCGTGATTTACAATTCGACCCTGGACTCCTAGAACTTGCAAGATTCACTATACCCGAGTTCACAAAATTTTCAAAACATTTATCGCTCCCTTCAATCCCCGACACATTCCTGCCCTTCCAAATGCACATAGGTTCACTTATTGGCATTAATAAGCGAAAACCGCATTAAACCGCGATTTACGAGAGTTCGACCGACTGCCATTGCTTTTTATACCTAGCCAATTCTATGGTCGTCGGTTCCCGGGTTGGTGCAATTGAACTCTCATTTCCTGTGTTCCGTGATATACAGATTGCACCCAAAACTTCTGTGATCTACAATTCCATACTTAGCCAATTTTATGTTCGTCAATTCCTGAGTTGGCACTATCGAACTCTCATTTCCCGTGTTCTGCGATATAAATCTTTCACCCAAAACTTCTGTGATCTACAATTCTGTGATATACATCTTGCACCCAAAACTTCTGTGGTCTACAATTCCTCCAACTCACATGCTTCACTCTACTCGGGTTCACAAATTTTTCAAAGCATTTATCGCTCCCTTCCATCCCCGCCACCTTCACGTCCTTCCTATTGCACATTGATTATGCTTTTACTAGTGATAATTCAACACACATGTTCAAAAAAATTGGCATTAATAAGTGAAAACCTTGAGGACATCTCCTATTAATACGCATTAAACCATGATTTATGGGAGTCCGACCAACTGCCCTTCCTTTCCATACTTAGCCAATTTTATGGCTGTGGGTTCCCAGCTTGGTGCCATCGAACTCTCATTCCTCGTGTTCCGTGATATACATCTTGCACCCAAAACTTTCGTGCTCTACAATTCCACCCCACACTCAAACTCACAAGCTTCACTCTACTCGGGTTCACAAAAAGTTTTAAAGCATTTATCGCTCCCTTCCATCCTTGCCACCTTCGCACCCTTCCCACTACACATTAATTATTCTTTTCTTAGTGACAACTCACCACATAGGTTCGAAAGGATTGGCATTAATAAGAGAAAACCTTGATGACATCTCCCATTAAAACACATTAAACCGTGATTTACGCAAAAAGCTCAAGGACATCTCCCATTAATACACATTAAACTGTGATTTACGGGAGTCCGATCGACTGCCCTTACTTTCCATACTTAGTCAATTTTATAGCTGTGGGTTCCTAGGTTGGCATTATCGAACTCTCATTCCTCGTGTTTCGTGATATACATCTTGCACCCAAAACTTTCGTGATCTACAATTCCATCTCACACTCCTCAAACTCGCAAGCTTCACTCTACCTGGGTTCACATAAAGTTTCAAAGCATTTATCGCACCCTTCCATCCCCACCACCTTCGCACCCTTCCCAATGCAGATTAATTATGCTTTGATTACTGACAACTCACCACACAGGTTCGAGAGCATTGGCATTAATAAGCGAAAACCTCGAGGACATCTCCCATTAAAACACATTAAACCGCGATTTACGCCAGATTATATTATCAGATATCTTCTTCACATGTTATGTTTCATATTACTTTATGGGAAGATTCAATTTCATACTAGTTTCTTTGTTCCTGCCATCTATTTATGGGTAGATTCTTTTTCAATAATTGTAAAGTAAGATACAAGTTATATCTTAAATTGCTATTCAATGTAATTTCAATATAGCTTTTAATATTTACAATTTTCTTATCATTTCATTTCTAAAAAACAATTGAACATAACTTTTTAATAAAAAATTTCATATAATTTTAAATATTTAAACTTTCATTTGCTTGTTGTTAAAGATCTATTCTAATTACCCTTTACTTACCATACTGTTAATTTCTTTTTTTTTAACAATATTCCGCGTCTCTCTCCATCTTCCAAAAATCATCATCACGAATAATTATAAGGTGCCAACTATCATCTCCATTCCCAAATCTACTTGACAAGGACTAAACTGCCACGCAACACTTGTCTAACGCTAAATGTTTAATAAATAGATGATAGTATTAAATATAATTACTTAGTAAATTGATGTTGAAGATCTTTTGTTTAAAGGGTAAAAGGTTTTTTCCTACATATATTTAATTATTTATATTTATTTTACATATCTTTAATTATTTATATTTATTTTAAAAATAGTACATTTAAGATCTTTTTCTTATGGTTATTTGAGCTCTTTAAGATCTTTTTCTTACAGTTATTTGAGTTCTTAATTTAACAAGACAAACTTTTTTTTTTTCAAATTTTAGATCTAAACATATACTTTTCTTCGCATTTTGAATCTATCATTTTTAAAATACTTTTCTTCGCATTTTGAATCTATAATTTTTAAAAGAAAATAAATTTGTTATAATTTATAATTTATTATTTTTATAAATATTGAATTTGAAAAAAACTGAAATAAAAAAATATCTTAATATCTTTTCAATTACTTACCATGTTTAATATTGAAATTATGGTTTTATGAAATTATATTTTGTTACTTCTTTGAACTTTTATATCAATTCTTGTGGCTACTAGTGGGGTTTTTGAACTTTTATATCAATTTCTACATCAATTCTTGTGGCTACTCGTGGGGTTTTTGAACTTTTATATCAATTTGTACATCAATTCTTGTGGCTATTAGTGGGGTTTTTAATTACTTCCTCTACTTTTTTATTAATTTCTACATCAAAGACACTTTCCATGGTTATGAGGCCAAACTACTTCCTAAGTAACTAAATATTTATAATTATAAATTGTTTAAGCTATGGAAGAATCTTCAAGTAACATTGTAGTGGATAAGTGTGCATCCATTTAATGTTATTGTTCATGGAAAATAATTTTTTTCTATATATTTTTTTTAATGTCACTCTTTATTTGCTTAATTAAACTAGCCTCTAGTGGTGGTGGAATATTGGGAGAAGAGTGGTTGGGTTTTTGTGGTAGCCTTGTTAGTTTCACTTTAGATCGCACTAATTTGGCATCGAGCTTTGGCTAAAAGTTAGAAATCTAGGTGTTGGGCTGAGGTCAGGTTCACCTTTTTGGTTGGTCAGGTCTGAGCTCTCTAGTGCTGAAGATTAAAACTCTCCCCCAAGGTTATCTTAATCCTCGATTTAGGAACTACTAAAATCGTTGTGAACTTCAAGAAATATGGGTAAGAATCATTCCTATGTTCTAGTTGTTGCATAAGTTTTTTGGTTTCTGGGTTGTTGTTCTTTGGTTTCATTAGGGCTCAATTACTTGGATGTGGATTTCAATTTACATTTCATTCTTTTTTGTTTGGTCTCAATTGTTGGAATTAGGGTGATTTTTCCCCTAGGCTTTGTCTGTTCACTTTAGTTCATTATCCCCCCTCAGTTCATGAATAAAGAACATCTAAGATAAAAAATAAGTAGGGGGGATTTCAAAATTCACTCTGGGTGTTAGTGTCCATCCTGGAAAATTAGGTCTCCATTTGGCCTTGACACTTATAAGTAGAATTGAGTAGGGATTCAGTCTCGTGGATTCTAGGGATTTATAGGAGGTGAGCATATTTCGATGTCGACATGAAGAGACTCTCCAAAGAAACCACATACCTCTTCGTTCAGTTTCCATCAAGGTCCATGATAATGAACAACATTGTGCTTCATAGAATGCAAATGTCACAAGCCTCCTAGTTCAACGCAAGAAAAAAAATGGATGAGCTTGAAGCATAATGTAGTATGCTCTGAAATTCAACACTAAACTTGTGCAAGAACTCTCTCTCTACTGCCTTCAATCACCAAATATCTACCAACTCAACCTAGGAAGATCCCAAAGAAGAGGAGATTGTGCCTCGATCCAAAGAGGCCATGGAAGTGGATCGATAGACCTCTCTCCATTCCATGGTCGGATAGGAGGAAACCACCAGCCAACACATGTTTAATTAGTTCTTATGTTTCTTAAAGTTCATCGAATTTTAGGTGGTTTCATTAATTAATATACATGTGTTAATAGTTGCGATGTAAATGTCATAAATAGTTGCAAACTCTCTTTTGCCATCTATGAGAGCTGCAAGTTTTATGTGTAACTCCACAACAACTACATTTTGTATGCTTGACAATAGCTTTGATAAAGTTAATATCTTCCAATTTTGGTTAAATATTAATAATAATTTTATTTTATTAAAAATATCTTATTTATATAATTTTTATTTTTATTTTTTTGTAAATTCCCGAGCTAATCCATTAATAATACAATAATAGTACAATCAAGAGAACATAGGTAAACTAAGAAAGAGACGTCCAGAGCGAAATATGTAGAGTTCTAAGTCTAAGCCTTCCCTTACTAGGAAACTAAGAAATAAAAAAACTTGGAAAAAACATGCTTGCCCATGGAGGGAAACCAGGCTCTTAAAAAACTTCATATCTTAGCAATGTTTGACCCAGGATAAGAAAAACTAGGATTGAATCAAAAGTAGGAAACCTAAAAACAGATGAGAGTAAGAGAATTAAGGAGGAAGATCACCAGGGGAGATTTCTTTGATCACTAGACACCCGACAAAGTCGTTGTCATTGTCGTTGGAGGAGCTGGATTTCGCCTTCCTGGTTGGCAGTCATGTACATTTGAGGAAGGAGGACGGGGAAGGCAAGTCACGACATTGGACTTTCCGCATGGGGGGATAATTATGGGCTTCGCTCGCTTGAGCCACCTGCTTGACCGGTTGTGCTTCTATTGTCTACTTGCAAATGATGTCTAAAGGTTCCAGGTTGTCGAGATGGCCATCCAAAGATGGAGCATGGGTAACATGACATCGGGGTGAGTCGGAGGGAATCTGAATGAAGACACCAGGAAGACTAAGGAGGGCGTGAGCCAACAAATTTTTTTATCGTCCAGTAGCTTCTGCGGTGCCTCTGGGTGCGTTGGGTTGTCAGGTGGTAGTTGATCATCTCCACCTCCTAGTATTCCAACGTTTTTCAAATGGAGCGCGAGACTGAGTGCTCATAACCCTCCTGACTGATGATGACAGGCTGAGAATGTGATCCTATAGCTCTACCTCCCCGACCACCTCTCCCCAGGCGAGGATTTTCATGCATTCGTCTAGGCATATCAGAAGCTTGGAGCACTCTGTGTATGTTGATGCAGGGTCGGGTCGAAAACAAGAGAAGACTGGTGGAGAATTCTAATGAGGGGCTGTTGGGAGATCTCTGAGTGCAAAAAGAAGGTCCGTAGAGCAGAAGCGGGAGCCAAGGGAAAAACCTAATGAGCCAGAAGTGGAGGTTCCTCGGGATGATAAGGGAAGAACTCTGGGCATTCAATGCCCACATCATGTACAGATCCACTCACGACGCCATGGTACTTTGGTGCATCTGGAGCAGGAGAGAAGAGGCTCACGAAGTTAATGCTCGGATCCTCGAGCAGAAACCAGATTTAATTCGCATGGAGGATGGAGGGGGAGGGAGCCAGGTGTCCATTGGTTCATGCGCTGTAGGTGATGTTGGTGGAATCCAGGTGGTCCGCGTTGTCTTCTGCATCCGGGGTAATTTTAAAATATTATATGCATAAAATAAAATAAATTATTTATGAAAATTTTATAAACATGTCATTGTTTATAAAATTATATATGTTTTTAAAATATTATATACATAATAATAAATTAAGTCACTTCTGAAAATTACACAAAGTAAGTGTACAATCTATCACCCACTGGGTAAGAGGTAAAATTTTAAATTGGGTTCTACGTCTTAGCTTTATGTATGGAGTTAACCTAGGTTGCTTGAGGAAAGCACATGACCCATTTGCTAGAGCCTAGACAACAACTATCATGGGATACTCACTTTCTTCTAAATATATATCAAGGTTGAAACTACATTTTTGGTCCTAAAATATGACCTAAAACTACTTTTGATTGACTAAGATCTTATCTTCCTCATACTGTAGGAAAATGTTAACATCCTGAGACTCAAAGGCATCTAGTAAGAGTGGAAATATGACCCTTATGAACTGTTTGCAAGTCATTTTAGGTGGTAAGGTTTTGTCTGGGCATGATGATCCATTCAAAGTTAAACTAGCTTGTCTTTTCATAAGAAACCAACATCAAATTCAACATTCAACACAAAGTTCATTGATCTCAATCATAAAACATAGGTATTTACACATGGCACTCTAGTTGAAATGTAACATAACTACATGACATTGACAATGCCAGTTGAGGATATGAACTAGGAGAGGATACTACAATTATTTCCAGCGCTTGTGATCACTAACATTGTGAAGATATGTTGCCTTTGAATTAAAGAAACTCTACCCAAATAATTTATGAAAATATACATAGCAAATTGTTACCATCAACGGATGTAATTAAATTGCTTGTAGTGGGCAATGCCTCCTTGGTTGGTACTTTGTACCTCCATCAATGTCATGCTCCTCTCACTACTCATATAATTGTTATTATTAGGAAGCTTTTGTGACACAAAAGTACCACATTCAGCATAAGGAAATTGCAAATCCATGCCAAGTTTAGCCAATTTTATGAATCTAAACAAAGATAACTTCAACTTGGTAGTAGTTTTAGGCACTTTGGGAAGTGGGTTTTGACTCTTGCAAGGACATTACTAGAAGACCTTAGAGAGGCATGAATATCCTTCATATCCATGTCATACTTTAGAGGTGTAAGAATTAGTTGGAGGGGGAGCAATTGGCATTGGTAAAACAAGCTATCTATTGGAAATAAACAAGTGTAGTTTAAATTCATCTTCGTTGTCATTATCATATAAACTTGGGATTAGGGCTAACGATGGGACAATGTTTGTTGGAGAGAAGGATAGTAAAATATCAATGTCAAAATATTGGGCATCATTTGCATAAGGAGGATATTCATAATCATTAGCATGGCTATCATCTGAATAAATGGATTCTGGACTTTCCAAATTGTATTCCCAAATACTCCTACAATAATTAATACTCCTACAATAATTTTGCATTAGATTTAGATTTAAACCTTGAAAAAGCTTTGTTAGTACACTAAAATGCGTACATCCATAGAGACTCACTCTTTGAACACCTGAACATTGAAAATACTCTCATGGTTTCTTTGTATATATGAATTCATATAGAAACACTCTATGGAATGTATCCATGGTTTCTTTTTATTTAAATTCACCCATTTGCATGGAGCACTTGGTGCTTTGACGCCGGTCACCTTTTGTATTTGGATACAAAACTGTGGACTTTTTGGGTTGTAAACAACTTTTTCAATTCAATTTATTGAATACTAGAATGGTTTTGTAAGATTCCAAGGGGAGGGATCCACCTCTAATATTATTTCATAGAAAAATATTAAATATTGGCTGATTTTAACATTTTTCGATTTTCCATGACTAAAATTTAGTTAAACAATTTTTTTTATTAAAATTGCAATTTTTAAATTTAATGAAATAATTATTTTTTATGTAAAACTAATTATAACATTCTCAAATACTCATAATCATAATGTTAATCTATAATATTTATAATATTATTAATTTAAAATAATATTAAATTAATTAATATCTATTTTTCTTACTTAAACCAAAAAAATACTCATTCATAAAACAATATTTACAATATTATTAATTTAAAATAATTAATATCTATTTTTCTTTTATTTTTAACCAAAAAAAATTCATTCATAAAACGTTGAGACTACAACTTACTCCTTGAACCACTTAAATATCTAAAAACAAATTGTATCATGTAAAAGCCTTGTTCGGAGCATGGGACCATGAAAAGGTTGGTGGTGTTATTGTTTTGCCACATGGCATTATGCTGGTTGTTTTTCATAATGACTTCTACTCTAAGTGCTCCTAAACTCATGGATGATGTTGGGACATGAATGCCCATGTGAACCCAAAAACAATGAACCTCAAATGTTACATAATTTAAGAACTCATCTCCTCCACATTTGACATGTGGTAGACTTCACAATAATCCCACAAAGTCTAGCGTTCCAAAGTTGTTGGAGACAACACTCTTTCTAAAGACTTGAACCCGTGACGTAAGCCCCATGAAATCCTCTAGACACATTTTACAAAGAGGACACGTGTACATCGATATAGTCAAGGCAACGTGGGGAATGGTGCTAGTGCCATTTGGATTTAGCCTAGAGGGGACCGAGTAAACCTCGATTTTGAACGAGCTGTCTTTAAATAAACCTTGATCTATTAAAATTGGGACAATAAAGACCTTGAATGACTAAAATAGTATATATACATTTAATATCTTTAGAACGGGTAAAACAACCTCCACTTAAACATTGATTTGTGTATATACCGTGGGATTGATTAAGTGCACACGTTTGACATTTTCAAAACCACTTGATTACGTTGAGTCTACTGATAAAAAAAAAAAACTTAACCTTCGTACGTGTTACAATTACGTCCATGTTCCAAAGTTCTTGGATAAAGATTCATCGCCTACGTGTTACAATTAAACAAGGTTAGGGTTCGAGAGTTGTTGGATAAAGATTGATCGCCTCTTTGCTAATAATCTAATAAAAAGAAAATGGGAAAATCGAAATATGTACCGGGAATACAAGAGACTTCCCTATTAGGTCAGGTGTTAATTAACAATCTCCATACGTGTTAACTTTAGGAAAAAAAGAAGTTGAAAAACTTTTGATATTAGTTAAGTTTTTTTATAATTTGAATATAACCTCCAGGGGTGTCCACGATGTCCCTTAAGCGATACACATTGTAAGTCGGGGGGAATTGAACTCAAAACCTCATGAAACTTTATTTTCACGACACTTGTCAATTGAGCTGCCCCTGGGAGCATTTGAATATTTATTTTGATGTGGCCTTCATATTGGTTTTCGGCATTGTAATTAAAAAATTAATAAATGATATAAAATTTTAATACTATTTTACTTAATATAAATTGCAACTCAAAAATTAATAAATTAAATATAAATTGCAACTCAAAAATTAATAAATGGTATAAAGTTTTAATACTATTTTAGTTAATAAATTTAGTTGACAATTAAAATTTGGATTTAATATTATTTACAAATTAATTTTTTTAACTAAAAAGGTAATTAATCTTAATTTAGATGATCAAAATTGTTTTTATGTTTTGACAAATGTAAAAAATAAAATAAAGATTGGTAAAATAAGAATTAATTCTAGTCATGGGATGAAAGAGTCTATCACCTAGAGTGTTGAAGATGAAAATAATTTTTTCTTAAAATGTCTGCCATTTGCCACACTACCACCCTTCAAAAGATTTGCCACACTACCAACCTTCATGACCTTTTAAATCAACAAGACTATCGTGAATTTAATATTTTTCTAGCACAAAAATAAGATTCTAAAGAATTCCAAGTAATTATTCACTTTCTTAAGGTTGTATAGACATTAATAACCATTATCATCATCATCATAATATCAAAAAATCTTTTGATTTTTCAAAATTAATTAAACCATTCATAAAAGATAATTTCATTAAAAAAAATTACCCAAAATGTTTCTCTCTTATTTGAATTTTGCATTGGAAAAGTTATTCACCTATACATCTACACACTTTGTTTAGTTTCACCTAATACTTTGAAATCCAATATTTGAAGTTTCAACTTTTCATTTTTTCCATTTACAAAATGTTTTTTTAATATATATGTATATTTTTAAGCGGAAAGGCATACACCTATTGGCAATGGGCACAATTAATCATTTTTTAATCTAAAATTCTGATCTGATGGCTAACAATTAAAGATGCTGGAATATTCTTAGTCGTCCTCCCAAATCAATGAATATGATTTACTCTTCATAATCTCCTCACCACAAATTTCCTCACCTGTCCCTGTGTTTTCTTCAGGCGTTTTAGCAGTCTACTCGTTTCATATGCCTTTCGACGTTCATCAGTAACAATTATGTGACTGTGCTAGTAAACATATCAGTAAGTTTTTATATATAATAAATAATTTTTTAAGTGCATTTATTAAAAATAAATAAAAATGACAGATAATTTTTATAATGTGCATACAAATGGAAATTGGTCCATCAATCGTAAAAGTATCCCACAACAAATTCAATACAGTTGATTTTTTTTCCAGAAAATTCAATACAGTCGATTGAGAACCCAACACTGAGTAGATTGATTTCATAGTTACAGATTACAAATGGTACTCCAGTTCAACTTACAAACGTAATTACAGATGGTACTCTATTTCCACTGCGGCATAACTGTATCACATACCCCTTGAGAATATGGGGAGGATACTACAATGCCAGCCTTTGTCGTGTTGCTTTTGAATTGCAGAAACTGTCAACGCCCAAATGATATTTTACAGCTAAGAATCAGTCATAAACTAACAAAGCCTCACCGAGTCCCGGATTAAAGCCCAGTACTCAACTGACAACAGTGGGTTGCTTTAACTACATTAAGAGGATTATTGTTTATCTACACAGAGCAGAGCAGAGCAGGGCTGCTACCACAGTACTTACCATCAATAAACTAATTAATAGACTGTTTGCAGTGGGCAATGGCTCCTTGGATTGCACTCTGTACCTCCATCAATGTGCTTTCACTACTGTAGTAGTTAGGAAGCTTCTGCTGGATGGCAGAAGGTGATTGTTTCCCCTTACCCAAATGCTTGTAAGCCATCTTCAAGTTGCCAGAGAAATATGAGAATGAGATCTGCTTCTCACTTCTCTCTGAATCCTGACATCTGCCATTTTTTACTCCATTTCTGACTCCGAGTTTGTCCAGATCTCCAGACCTATTTTTCTCATTATACCTCTGTGAAATCTTAACGTAAAGAGGCTTGATCTTCTTCACATACTTCTGAACAATCTCTTTGGCTGTCTTCTTATCTCTATCCATATCTTTGCAAGCCTTTCCTTCTCCATCATCAGAATCCTCTGATTTGCTCTGAAATCCATTGTTGTCATCTCTCTTGGCACCCTTAAAATTAGCTCTGGGTAAAAGCGATGCCAGCGGTACTTCCACCACTTTTAATTTCACTGTAAACAATCTATTCTTCTTGGGCTCAAAAGAGTCCATACCAACACCAGTGCCTACATTTTCAGCACAAGGAGACTTCAAATCCATGCCAAGTTTAGCTGACTTCCCGAATCCAAGAAAAGATTTCTTCAACTTGGTAGCAGTTTTGAGCAAGTTGGGGCACTGAGTCTTGACTTCTGCAGGGAGGTTACTAGAGACAATATCCTTAATACCAATGTAAGATTCAAGAGGTGTAGGAATTCGTTGGAGGGGAAGCAGCTGACCTTGGTAAAGCAAGTTCTCTACAGGAGAAATGCATAGATTTGGCTTTGGGGGATTGGGGTTAGAAAAAGAGAAGTCGAACTCAAATTCATCTTCGCTAATATCCTCATCTGAAATTGAACTTGAGGTTCGGGTGCTGTCACTCTGAGAATAGGGCGAGGAAATATCAATTTCAAAATAATTGGGATCTTCTGCATAAGGAAGATACTCATGATGATCAGACTGGCTATCATCTGAATAAGCTTCTTCCGGGCTTTCAGGATGGTATCTGAAGATACCCATACAGTGATTCTCCATTGGAATTGGATCTAAGCTTTGAAAATCTCTGATATAACTACAGTAAAGTGGCTAGACTTATAAAGGCTCTGAGGATTGCGTGACTATACTGGAGCGATTGCATGGATGAGGAATGGTGATAGAACTAGTGCCCTTTGGATATACAGAAGAGACTCCCGCGTAAAGCTAGGTGTTAACGAAGAACTTTCCTGTTAGTTACAATTACATCGATTCTAGTGTAAAGATTAAAACTCCACATTATTATTACTATTATTATTTTCATGAAATGCGAAGCAGAAATGATGAAGCATCGAGAATGGAATATAAACTTTTATTTCTTTTAAATACCATTTGTTTTAAAAATAGAATGTCTTGAATATGTGGGTTTCAATGTTTTATCCATTTTTAATTTATAAATGGAAAGTATAGATTTTATAAATAATGAAAAGCTTTTATTTTTAATAAATTAAAATTGAATTTTAAAATACAAATTGAAAAAGAATTTAACTAATAGTAAAATTAACATTTTTATATTTTGTAGTTTCTTTCTGTATGGTTTTTTTAAATTGTTTTTTGGTTTTTCAATTAGTTGAACAATTGTATATGTTAAATGATGTGAATTACTTTTTACTTTGATTTAATTTTAATTTAAAATATATTTATAATCTAACTTAAAAAGTGATAAAAGTTGTTTTGAGAGATAATAATTAATATCATTATTATCCATGAAAAAGAAATTAACATTTTTAAAGTCAATCCAAAATAATAATTGTTACATTTTTTTTCTTTTCTTTTCAATATGAGCACTCCACCACCTATTCCAAAAACTCAGTCTAACAAGGGGAGGCTCCCCAAAATCACCCTAGAGATCCTTTAAAATTATATGGAATCAGTAGAAAAAAGAGAGAAGAGAGAGATGCCAAAATCCAAATAGAGTTAGAATCATTAGAAACAAGGAGTGAAGAAAGAGACCTAAAACTCCAAATAGAGCTAGAGGCTATGGTTGATAAAAAAAATTAAAGATACCATTCAAACTCAAATAGAGGATAGACTCTTAGGGTTCAAGAGTGAATTGCACACAATGAAGGAAAGCATTCAAGAAATGAAAAAAACATAAACAATCAACCCAAGAATGAGGGGTTAAAAAAAATCACAACTTGAGAGATAGGATTAAAGAGTTAGAAGAAAAACTAACCAACAAAACAATTTGGATATCAAACCCATCAAAGAGGAAATGAATAAGCTAATCGAATTGGACTATGATCTTAACAAAAGAGCCTAGAGCCTCATATTTTTTTGTATAAAAGTACAACAAGAGGAGGATACGCTCACAATAATAAATGAAGAATTAAATAATAAATCACAAATTGATACAACTTACCTCATAGAAGCAAAGAGGCTAGGAAAAATAATTGATCACAAAGATAGGTTGATCTATGTCAAAATAAGTTGTAATGACCATAAATATAGCATACTTAGTAAATCTCTGAGCTTAAAAAGGTCAGAAATATTTATAAATGAAGACCTCATTATCGAAGACCAAGTTGAATTAAGGAAGGCAGTTCAAAAGGTAAAAGAAGCCAGGAAAGAAGGAAAATGGACAATAATTATAAATCGAAAAGCTATTGTTAGGGATAGAGATCAGAAGGACAATGATAAATAGTAATTTGGGACACTCAGGATCCTTTTTTGGAACCGTCGTGGCTTTCCATGGTGCAAAGGTCTTATGATCAGTTGGATCCCGAGTGATATTGATATTATATGTCTAGTTGAAACTTGGGAGCATGATGAGTCTAAGGTCCCTAACATAGAAGGATTTGTCTTGTGGTCGGCATGGAACAAAAAATACCACCGTAGACGGATAGGAGGCATAGCTTGTTATATTACAAAGAGATTTCTCCTCGCATTCAACTTCATAAGATTGACCCTCTCAATCGATACATTTGGATAGAAATTTCAGACATCAATGCTAAGAAGATGTATATAGCAATTTTCTATTTTACACCTATTAATTCTACTGTTTATAAGAAAAATAATCTAGATAACAATTTTCCCTATAATAATTTAGAACAAGATATTTATAGTTTGAAAAATGAAGGTAATATCCTCTTGCTAGGAGACTTTAATGCTAGGATTGCAACTAAACAAGCTACTCTTTGAAGTATTGATTCCAACCATAATCCTTTATGGCTAGATGAGGACCTTGTTTTATTTAATAGCTACAAAAGAAGCTCTGAAGACCTAATTGAGAATTTGTTTGGTACTGAGTTGGTCAAGCTTTGAAGCTCTCAAGACCTAATAATTTGCAATGGAGTAATGAAGTGGCCAAACTCCAACCAGATGACTTGTATTCATGGACTAGGTAGTAGTGTTGTAGATTATGTGGTATTTGATATCTCCATTTCCAACCAAATAACAACTTTTGACCTTTTAAATGACATGAGCCTAACTCTAATCATAAACCTTTAACCCTAACTCTAAACTTTTCCATGCATAGGAGCGCCATTGAAGAGAATTTTGATAATCAAACGAATTTACACTTTGACAAAAGTAAATTTGACATTTTCTTAAAGGATTTAAATAGTAAATTAAATCTCCTAACTTATAAGGACAACATTGAAGAACTCTATCATAATTTTACAACTACCCTTTCCACTTCTATTAACACGTTCTCTTTCGAGGTGTCCTATAAAAAGAATAATAGAACAACCAACGCTTGGTATGATGAAGAATGTAAAATTGCTAGGAAAGCCATTAGGGATACTTCTAATGAGTCCTTAAAACTCGATAAGATCAATACATACAAATCCCTAATTAAAAGGAAAAAAAAGGCACTCTATCAATAAAAGGCAAGAGCAACTTTCACAACTATATAAGTTCGATCCTAAGAGGTTCTAGAGCCAAATTCTAAACCACAATACTAAAGAAAATAATAGGATTCCCTTAAGGGATTGAAATTCCTACCTTAAAATTATTTACGAGTTCCCTAATGCCATGGACACCATTCTTATTATCCCTACAAAGGAAGAATTTTGTTCTTTAGATGACATAGAGTTCGGGATTAAGCGACTTGCAAATGGGAAAGCTAAGGACATGGAAGGCTACCAAGCTGAAATTTTAAAATCGAAGGGCCAATCCTTATCCCTGACATACTCAAGCTCTTCAATTTAGCAGTCAAGCAGGGCTTCCTTAAACCCTGGATGCAAAGCCTCATTGTTCCTATTTTTAAAAATGGGGATAGAAACATTCCCTCTAATTATAGGACCATTATGATTAGCCTGATTTTAGCCAAGCTTTATGGAATTATTTTGGAAAAGAAGATTAGTCTTTGGCTAGAAAGTCATGGTAAAAGAGATAAAGGTCAGGCTGGGTTTAAGAGATATCATTCAATTGTGGACCATCTTGTTACCTTTAGGATCATTGCAGATGAGTTCTGTAGTACTAAAACCAATCTTTTTTGTTGTTTTGTTGACTTTAGAAAAGCTTTTCACATGGTTCCTAGGAAAAACCTTTGGAATAGATTGGAAGAGATAAAAGTGCTTCTTGAGTTGAGGGATGTTGCAATAAGGATGTATGGGAATGTTATTGCTAAGTTTAAAAACACTGAGAGATGGTCAAAAGAGATTAACTGCAATATCAGAGTCAAACAAGGTTGTCCCTTGTCCCCTACACTTTTTGGCATATACATTGACAAGTTAGAAGATTGCTTAGAAAAAACAGGTTGTGTCGGCCCTACTCTCAGTGGTATAGTCATCAATCTTCTTCTTTATTCTGATGATATTGTTCTTATGGAAATGAGTCCCCATGATCTTGAAAACCAAATAAGAATCCTCAATGATTTTTGCTCCAATATGTGTATGTCTGTTAATACTGATAAGACTATGGTCACGATTATTAAACCCAATAAGATCCCTGATGAGACCTTCGTATATGAAAAAAAAAACTTGGAGGAAGTGAATTCATACAAATATCTTGGAATTGATATTCACCACAAGCTTAATTTGAATTATAGCATTGAGAACAAGATTATTGGGGGCTAAAAATTTTATTATGCGCTTGAAAACAATTGTAAATCAACTGATCTTTGGAGTTGGGATAAGAAGAAACTACTCTCTGAGACTCTTGTTACACCTGTTATTATTTATGGATGTGAAGTTTGGGGCTGTAGTATCTCTTGTGAATCCTGGAGAAATATAGAGAAAATACAAAAGAATTTTATAAGCTATAATCTCAAAATTAAAGGAAATACGCCCTATCCCATCCTCCTCTTAGAAACAAGCCTCGTCCTCATTGAGAGCATGACTATGACTAGATACCTAATGTATAAGAACAAGTTAAACAACATGGAAGACAAGAGGCTTCCTAAAATTTCTTCAAAATCGAGTCATAACCACCATCGCATTAAGCGAGGATGGCATAAAGATTCTCGGTCTTGGCTAAACTATTGGGGAATCATGGAAGACACCTTTTTGCAGAATAAATATACTATTAAAAAAAATGTCAAATCAAAATTTAAGGAGAAAATGTGGTGTGATAAAGAGTTAGAGGAAAAAATAAAATTAAGGTATTATAACGATGTAATCAACCCTAATCTAGAAGATCAAAATTATCTATCTATTTTTCCAAGTGTAAAGAAAAAAATAGGCATTACTAAGATAAGAACAAATTCTCACGAGCTCCATAGTGAAACTAGGTGTTGGTCAATTCCTAAAACGCCATGGGATGAAAGCGTGTGTCACCTTTGTGACACTAAGAAGGTTGAAGATGAAAAATACTTTCTCTTAGATTGTCTAGCCTATACCCATATTAAATCTCATTTTCAAAATATTTGTCACACTACCAACCTTCCTAACCTCTTAACTCAACAAAAGTATGGTGATCTTGGAAAGCTTCTCTTAATGTTTTTTGAGCACAGAAACAAAATTCTAAAGAATCACAAGTAATCACTTACCCTCTTAAGGTATGATAAACCAATTCGGTCTTAGTGGACATTAATCATCATCATCATTATAAATCTTTCAACCTGTCTTATCCAACTAATAGTAAAATTAACATTTATAATATAACTTTATTATAAATCTTTCAACTTGTATATATTAACTCTTTGCATAATAAAGAATGCAAGGTTGTTAGGAAAGATATTAAGGATGCTTAAATGAATCCAAAAATGCTATGAAAATAAAAGAAAAGAGTAGAGGACTTTGGTTAAAAGAAATAAGTGATAATAACTAAATGTAAATTAAGAGATATTTTTAATTTTTTCTAAATTCTAATTTAAAAAGTTTTGGGGACTTATCTTAATTCATAAAGTTAATAAGGTAAGATTGAATTCATATTTAATTTTTTTTTTATGAATCTCCAAATATCTTAAATAACTATCAAATACTTTAATAAAGGATGATTCTTTCAATATCAAAGATATTGTCCCCCGGATGGGGTGTTAGTGCAGGACAGGTGCCGCGAGGATGGGAATGGTGCCTACCAGCGAGGCATCGACCACGTGATGGGCACATGCCCCTCCCCCCTCCCACACCATGGAATTAAAACCACTTCATTGCTACAAGAGAATCATTAACACTCTAAGTGCGCTCTGCTCTAGCCTCGTGTTCGATCGATGAATCCGCCATTACTATGGTCACCTCTACACATGTGCATCCTCCCTCCCTAGTGGTATTCATACCATGGATCTCACTAGCATTTTATTCACCCTTATCCTTTCTTTCCAGATCCATCCTACAGTCTGCACCCTCCTCTGGTGCCCACCGGTCAATTTCTCCATTTCCTTGTGCCTACTTACCTTCGCCCTACTCCGACCATGCCTATATTGCGAGGAAAGTCCAAGCGCGACTTGACTTGGCACCAAAATCGGTCGCACTTGGAAATTAGACCCCAGCCTGCCCCTACACCCTCACATAGCTCATCGTTGTCCTCAACCTCTTCTTCAGGATAGTCTGCTCAAAGCCTCAGTGGTATCTCGCCTCTCTCCTCACCTTGGGCTTGTAGAGTTGAGTGGTTCGACCTCTTAGGGAATTCGTTGGGCTTTTCTCGAGGGCCTATACCGGATTTGGCCTCCTCCTCGCAACCCGCCCCGATCGTCCCTCCCAATTCGCCCGAGAACTGAGCTCCTGCGCCATCTCCAGTGCACTCGCCACTGGTCCGGTATCCACGTGAAAGTACCTCCGCCCGCCATGAGAAGCCTCTAGAACAACCCCACTCCTGCTCAGACTGCGCGACTTGTGCGAAATTCCAAGACGACCTTGCAATTCTGTAGGACCTGGTGTTCGAGGTTTGCAAGGATGTGCGTGACTTGCGGTTTCACCTGGAAGTCCTGGACAAGAAGGGGTCACAAATATTGCAGCTACTCTCCTCTCTGCATGGTTCTTGCCACCCCACATAATCGACACTAAATGCACCAGGGGACTCAGAGGCGATATTGGTCCTAGCTCTGCAATGGTCTCTAGTGGACAACACGACACCATCTCTCTAGACACCCACCTCGGATACGGTGGCATGCAACACGCAACATGCCCACGACATGAGCTGCACATGTGTGAGATTGCATGGCTAGCTGGTTGTTTTGTTTATATTTTGCCACTTCTCATTTAGGTTAAAATTTGTTTGATTGTCTTGTGTCAGTCCTAGAGGGTCTAGAAACTCGGGCGAATCGATTTCCCCACGGGGCGATTCTGCTCCAGTTGCTCAATTATGTTATCTGACTGGATATCTAAAACACTGGTTTTTGACTTGAGAGGCTGACTGAATTGGTTTCCCCTGGGGAAATTCAGTAACTACAACCCTTGGATACACATGGCGATGCTATAATTTTTGGTGATGAAAGGATTTTTATAAAATACTTACTTACAAAAAAATATATATATATCAAAGATATTGTGTTCRGGGTTAGGCATCTTGCAAAGGGAAAAACTAAAGACATTGAGGGTTATTAGGTAGAGATTCTAAAAATTGGTAGTGGTATTCTTATTCCTCTCATACATGCCATTTTCAATCCTAGTGTTAAGGGGGGTTTTCCTAAGATTTGGACACAAAGTCTTATCATCCCTAGTTTTAAAAATAGTGACAAAAAAACCCCTAAAATTATATGACCATTATGCTTATCACTCTTATAAACAAGTTGTATTATATAATTTTAGAAAGGAGATTAACTTGTGTATAGAAAACCATGATAAGAGAGATAAAGAACTACTTGGTTTTCAAAGTTAGCACTCAACTTTAGGTTATTTAATTACTCTTATAATTATAGCCAAATAATGTTGAAACAATAAAGACAATCTCCTATGTTACTTCATGGACTTCAAGAAATATTTCTATGGTCCCTTGAGATAACCTTTGGAAGACACTGGAAGATATTGGGGTTCCCTTCGTATTAAGAGTAGTAGTGATCTTAGGTAATATGAAAAAGTCATTGCCAAATTTAGAAGCAATGAGAGTTGGTCAAAACAAATTAATTGCAATATAGAGGTCAAGCAAGGATGTCTTTGTCCCATACCCTTTTTGGAATTTACATAAATAAGTTAGAATATTTCCTAGAAGTAGGGTGTGCAGGAATTAACCTTGCAGGGCTAGTTATCATCCTCCTCCTTTATGTAGATGACATTGTTCTTTTCAAAAATATTTTTTCTAACCTCGAAAATTCTTAAATATTTTTACAATAACTTTGGAATTACTTTGATCATTGATAAAAAAGAGATAATGATCATAAAGTCCAGACATGTTGCATACCCTAAGTTTGTTTACAATAACAAAAAAATTGAAAGAAGTTCCTTCATATAAGATCTTAGAATTGGTATCTGGTGCCGTGAACCACATGAAAAAGATCTTAGAATTGACATCGATCAAGCTACACTAGAATTGTAGGGTTGAAAAAAGGACTAGTGGAGTTCGAAAATATTTTCATGGTCTTGAAAATAATTGAAAAGAAGTTGAATCATGGTTTGAGAGAAATTAATTTTCTTCGCTTGTTATCTCAACGATTCTAGTGTATGGTAGTGAGGTATGGAATTGCAGCATATGTGGAGAGAACTGGAAGAAAATCAAGCAAATACATAAGTGTTTTATAATTTAAACAATCTTGGGAACTAAATGCAATACACTCTACCCTATACTTCTTAGGGTACTTCTTATAGAGGTTGGTCTTCCACCTATGGAGAGTAAGGTTAGGATAATACACTTATTGTACAAGTTGGATACAATGAAAAAAAAGAGGCTTCTATCATAGCTTCAAACATTAGTATAAGTCACTAAGGGCAAAGAGAGGGCGGACTAAAGATGCTACTTCTTGGCTCCATTATTGAAGGTAGTGGAAGATGACGCCCTTAAGAGTATCACCACTATTAATAACTAATATAATCGTAACTAACTTTAAAGGAAAATTGTAGTGTTACAAGGATATAGAGAATAAGAAAAAGATGGTTTACTTAAAAAAAAAGTCATTAATTATAAGTTGGAAGATAAAAAATATCTATTTATTATTGTTAGAAAAAAAAAAACAATATTCTAAAAATAAGCACAAACTCCCAAACCTAAAACATCATTGAAGAAAAGAACTTGTAATTTATAATTTTAACAAAGTAAAAAATAAAAACCATTTTCTCTTAAATCTCATTCTCAAATATTTATAAAAAAAATAAAAAAAAATTAGATAAACTTATTTTAAACTTATTTAAATTTAAAAACAATTTAATAAAAAAACAATTAACTTTTTTATTAAAATTTTATAAATCTCTTATTCAACATAAAATAAATTTAAATTTGATTTTGTTAATTTTTCAAAATATTTAAATATTATTTATAAGACCTTTATAATATTTTCAACCTTATCCATTAGAATGTAAACATAAAATAAATGTATCATGATATATGTCTTTCCATTATGTATAATCTTTTGGTGTGTTAAAGTTGTTACTTAAAGCTAAAACATAAAATAAATGTATCATTAATATATGTCTTTCCATTATGTATAATTTTTTGGCGCGTTAAAGTTGTTACTGAAAGCTAAACCAAGGATAGACAAATATTGATTAATATTTTTTTAATAAAGTTGTTACATTAAAGCGAAACCAATGATAGATAAATATTGATGATTATATATTTTTATTAAAATTGTTATATTAAAGTTTGGATAAAGTTGTTTTATTAGAGTTAAAATAAGAATAGATAAATATTAAAAAATATTTTTAAAGGAAAATTAAGGATTAATAAACAAAGAAAATGATATTTTAGGTAAATAGTGGGATGTGTGAAAATTAAACTTTTCTTTATTAAAAAAATAGTTTTAATTTTTTTTTAATGATATTTGTGATGGATATATAATTAAATTATACATCTAAAGAGTATTCAATGTACATACTTTTTATACATTTAAAGGAAAATAAATTGAAAACACATGAAAAAAAATGTGTTAGAGTTAAGTGTTAGATCTAGCCTATTTCACTGTGGATTTATCAAAATATGTGTATTTTTTTGTTAAATGAAAAATTTAACATCCATATTTTGATAGTAAATTTTTTTATTTCAAACTTATTTTATCATCTCAAATTATATTGGTTCTTGATTTTGATAGTACAATATTTTTAATGATTTTTTTTTTTATCTCAAAATTCCTTTAATTAAGATGTAAGAGTGGTATGTATAATTGTTTTTTAATCAACAAACATATTTTATATTTTGGGTAGATATTTTAATTTTTTTTGTTTAACAAACATATTTTGGGTAGATATTTTTAATGGAGGTTCATTTTTATTTTAAAATTCTGGGTAGATATTTTAATTTTTTTGTTCAACAAACATATTTTGGGTAGATATTTTTAATGGAGGTTCATTTTTATCTTAAAATTCTCCTAATTGATATGTAAAAATTCCAACAATTGACATGTAACCAGTGTTGTGTATAAATAATTTTTTTAGTGTTTTTTTTTTCAATAACATATTTTGGTAGATGCTTTAATTAATAATATATCATTTTAATTAATTGTTCACTAATCTTTTACATATTAAAAATAAATAAATAAAAATTTAGAATTTTTTTTTAAACGTCAACATGTAATTTCAATATCATATTTATTATTTTAAAATTGACATTAGTTAGTTTTTATGAAAGATTTTAACTATGTAAAAATAAAGATGTTTTTTTTTTTTCCATGTTATAAAAGTACTTCTTTTCATTTCTAGAATGATATTTAGGGTAAATCTTATAATCTTGAGAATATAAGGAAGATGAACAAAAACCCTTAAAGCCAATATAATAATATACTCATTATGAGCTCAACATGGAATCGGTGGGATAGTTAACAATCATTCCCCATAACCATCCAAATTAAATTCAATTACATGTAAAAATACAAATATTATTACAATATTACATTTTTATTTTAAAATTAATAATAATAAAAAATAAGTAAAAATAAAAATATTATTAAAATATTATATTTTTATTTTTTATTTTAAAATTAATATTAATTTTAATGGATTTATATGGTCATTAATAATAAAAAAATATTATGAACATGTTGGGATAAATATATTATTTTTATTTTAAAATTAAAATTAATATTAATTTTAATAAGCATGTCGATATAAATATATTATTTTTATTTTAAAATTAATATTAATATTAATTTTAATGGATTTATATGTAATTTCATTAATAATGAAAAATTATTATAAACATGGAGGGATAAATATATTATTATAGTTTTTATTTTAAAAAATATTAATATGAAAAATTGTTATAAACATGGAGGGATAAAGATTATTATTATAAACATGGAGGGATAAATATATTATTATAGTTTTTATTTAAAAAAATATTAATATGAAAAATTATTATAAATATGGAGGGATAAAAATATTATTATAGTTTTTTATTTTAAAACATGGGTAAAATCACGGAGGTGGGTAACACTTTCGTGACAATCTCATCTCCAAAATTTTGAAAAACTTTTTTTCGGTCGAACTAATATTATTTTTCGACCAAAAGATTATTTTTTCGGCCAAACCCTCGAAGGTCAAATTGAACAGTACGATGACGACACCCTCAATTTTTGTGTAAAAATTTAGTTAGACAGATTTTTCCATCCGACAATATGTTTTTGGCTGAAAAATTCTTTCGACCGAACCATTCTTTCAGCCGAAAGAATGTTTCGGCCGAAAAATTCTTTCGACCCAAAAATTGTTTATATATTAACCACACATCGTTATTGTGATGTTTTTTTCCAGCTCTTTCTGTTTGTGATTGTGAGTGAGTGTTGAGTGATTGTGAGTGGTCGGGCTGTTGTGTTGGCGTAGATGTCGTGTTGGTGGGCACTCCTTCGAGCAATCAGGTTGTTGTGTTGGCGGGCGGTTGGACGGACCGAGCTTCAGGTAAGCCCAAAACCCCTGTAATTCCTAATTTTGAAATTTAATTTAAATGTCCCTTTTAATTTTTAATTTTAACTGTAATTTTTAATTTGTTATTTTAAATTTAAATTTAAAATTTAATTTACATGTCGGCCCCTGTGGCCAAGATGTAGGCACGCCAACGACTTGGCCACAGGGCTAGCACCCCTCGACCAAGTCACAGTCCACGGGTCTATGACTTAAGAAATTTACTCCTAGTTTTTAAGGAATTTACTCCTAGTTTTTAAGGAATTTACTCCCGTGACTGTGACTTAAGGAATTTACTTTTGCAAGTTATATTGTTGTTTATTTCTTTTGTTTATAATAATAAAATATTTTACAGTTTTTGTGTCGGAAATTTTATGAATAAAGACCAACAATACTGAATCAATGTTCCTTTACTACTGTTATTTTTATGTGTGCTTATAAATGCACATTAATATTAGTATATTATTAATAAATGCAAATTTTGATTTGAAATACTTTGATTTAGTATGTTTAAACAATGTTTTCTGATCTTTGTTGTCATTTTATGAAAAATGACAGAATTAACTGAATTAAATCTGAATTAAATATGACAGAATTAACACAATTAATTATGTTAATTGTGTTCATGATTGGTATGTTAATTATGTTCATGGTTGGTATGTTATTTTCTTAACTTCATGCATTTTATGTTGTTTTCTTATCCAAATAGTAAATTAAATCTTAATTTTAAAACAAAACATTGCATATAATTGATTTTAGAAACTATGGTATGATCTATTGTGACAAATGTTTATAGTGTAATATATATATGACACTTAACAAGTCCTCCCCATATGACCATCTATAAAGGGCATGCACATATATATGACTTTGTGACATCTATAAGAATGAATATAGGAATGTTGTTTATTTCTTTTGTTTATAATAATAAAATATTTTACAGTTTTTGTTTGGGAAATTTTATGAATAGAGACCAACAATACTGAATTGATGTTCCTTTACTACTTTATTTTTATGTGTGCTTATAAATGCACATTAATATTAGTAGATTAATAATCAATGCAAATTTTGATGTGAAATACTTTGAATTA
>ML816165.1:35255-45708 GCA_009831015.1 Picea engelmannii | reverse complement strand
TATGGATTTGGTTAATTTGATATATACATTTAACAATCAAATATTAAGTTTTTAAATTTGATATAGACATTTAACAATCAAAAGAATAGAGTAAGCATTTAAGCGATTATTCTGTGCCTGAGTAGTCAGCTAGGAGTCGAATCTACTGTCTTTCACTCCGGTGTTAAAGACTTCGATTCAAATGCCATGCTTTTCTGTGCATAGATAATCTCTTATTAAAATTGGCTGTGAGTTGTTTGTGGGGGGACAACCCTGTAGCCAATCCGTGGGCATGCCCATGACTTGGCCACATGGTTGGCTCCCTGTGGCCAACTCACAGTCATTTCAAATGTTTCGTATTTTATAAAAAAATCATAAAAAATTCAAGCTCTCCAACTTTTTATTTCTAACGTTTTGTATTTTATAAAAAATTCAAATCTTTAGGAATTCAATTTATAAATCCATTTTTACATATGTAATATTAGAGTATCATAAGCTACTTACAAAGTTTAGCTTATAGTGTTTCTTACAATGCCTTGTTTACCGTTAAATTATATTAACTCTTTCGTAAGTTATGTTGTTTTCAATCTTTTAAGTAATGTTGTTTTCAATCTTTTTGCACTTTATGCTACAAAACATTGGTTGTAGGTTTTTAATAATGTGAATCTAGATTATAAAATGTATTCAAAATATTTTGATGATTTAAAATATTGGTTGTATGGTTTTAATAAAGTAAGTAGATTATAAATTTTATTCAAAATATTGAGGATATTGAAGGAGTCATACACATGAAATGATGTCCTTATTAGATGAGATTCTCATATTATAAATAAAATCCATGGGATCCCTTGATCTATAACACCTTGAATACCATTACACCACTTCTCAACAAGTGAATGCAAATGGTATGTTTTTTGCATGTACAAGGATAAAATTCCCTCCATCCCTTAGACACCTTGCATTTACGAATGTCAATTTTCCCAAGGAGACAATTCCTTTGATTGTTGATGCTAGGAAAATAACATGGAATGTATTTCATCCAACCACAATACTTTGGGCATGGCTGGCCCTCTATTGGATTTAATTCCTAGATATATGCTCCCTTAGTTGAGTCCTCAAACAAAAAAATCATTCAAAAACTCAATGATTAACATGATTAGGTAATTCATGCCAAGTTTTGCATTTTTTTGTGTTCTTCATTTCATAACGTGAGAAAGAAATATTCATTCCTAAGAGTCATTTATATTTGGACTAGATTGACAAGACACATCTTGAAACCATCTAGTGAGACCTAATGATAATGGGTAAGTAAATATCCCCCATATGCTTCACATGTCCTACATATTGTAATGATTCTTGGTCACATCTCTGTGTAAGACATGAGTGACCTACTTGTGTAGATTTGGTTTTTTCTTGAAATTCATCCAATCAACATTTAATTTAATATGCTTGGATTTTTAGTCAGTAACGGACTAAATTTCACTTTTTTCAGTCTCTAGAACAACCAAATTCAACACTCACTTTTGATATGGATTCTCTTCCAAACCATAGACTCTTATCATAGTAAACTGCTCAAAAAGGAACCGGTCTCCCACTTTGGTGGTGTTTTCCAATTGTAGTGACCCTTTGACTAAAGGAATAATTATAACAAATAGTTCATTTTGGATAATAAAAAAAAGAGTCTTAGATGGGAATTAATTATTATACTCATTTATTACTTCACACATATTGACCAAAGTTATTGAATTATTATCTTATTGATGATATTTATATTCATATAATATAACTTCAAATTGACAACTTATTAATTAATTCATTAATAACCTATACATTAGTAACTAATGTGTTTATTGAACCATAATATTGTATGTGTGTTGGATATGTAGGCATAGATAGCATGCACATATCCCACACATAGATGATACTAACAAGGGATGTTCATAATGCATATTTTTACAACTAATCATGCATACAAATAAATAAAGTAAATCAAACTTCAAATAATCCTCATTAAAGAAATAATAATAATTCAACATTCATCCATTTTTAAAATTGAATTATTATAATTTAAACATGGTAGGAACTATGTGAGGAAACAAGGAATCACATATCGAATCCCAAATGTGATCCTCAATTGACATAGAATCACCCAAGTCCTTTTAAACCCTTAATTCCATCTCTCAGCTCCCATCCCTTAATTTGTTGAAAAATGTTGGAGTTTCGACTATTTTGATCTAACTCTAGATATAATCCAAATGTGAAAGAATCAAACCTTTCGACCTAACATCTGTAGTAGACAACTAGTATTAGTCATCACACATCTAGGGGAGCGTGGATAGCATGACCCTCCCACAACGCGAGGGGAGTGTGGATATCTATAAGAGAAGTGTGTCTTTGTGATAATTTAGTTACAAGTGGTAATAACATAGAGTCATGACTTAGTAAGGTGCCTTCTAAATAGGGGTACATGCAATCAATATATTAGTAGCCCTCACATGTTTTAATTAAGTCAAGGTCCAATGGGACTAGTATAACACAAGGTTTGTTACTAGAAAAGACACTTAAAAGTTTTTTCATAAATTATTGTTGTGGAGTTTACTTCGGTTTTGTCAAAGCGAAAATTCCTTACACCACCTTCGGGCCACTGAAACCAATCCTATTTTCTATTAATGTGGATGTAGTTGGATCTTCTTTAGTAGGGTCATGTGGGTATCTAAGGATTTATGCATGATTCATGAAATTAAATTAAAGGCTAGTCATGTGATCAAATAAATAGTCAATTTGATGTTTGACTTTGCTTACTAGTGTGTTAAGTAGCCATGAGGGAGAATGATTAAGTAGCCATGAGGGAGAATGATTATGATAAGGAAATAAATCCCCTTGCTTGTTGTTTTTCTGAATTGATTTCCCTTGGCAAACCCAACTTCTGATTTCAATGACTTCTATGTGTGGGTTTTATTGATTATTATGAAAAGATTGTGGTTTTATCTTCTGTCCCTTATCCCTTTAGTCATCAGTTCGTTCCCGAGCAGTCGACCAGGAGCCGAATCGACAGTCGTTACTTCGATGTTTAAAGACCTGTAGATTCAAATGCCTTGCTTTTTTGTGCATGGATGATGAGTGAAGGATAAGAATTTGCCATGCTGTCTATCCCTTACTTATCTTTGAGTTGATTGATTCATGGATGAATGTTTAGTATTTGCACCTTCTTATGAGAGAGTACCTCTGCGACTTGATTGATTAAAACTTCAATTTATCTCTACGTTTTTAATTGCTTGAACTTGGGTACATCTTTGCATTTTTATTGATAAACTCTTCATTGTGAATGATAAACCTCTGAGTTGAATGACAATCCCTTGGCGAACCCAATTTATGATTTCAATGACTTCTTTGTGTGGGTTTTATTGATTATTATGAAAAGATTGTGTTTTTATCTTTCGTCCCTTATCCCTTTAGTCATCAGTTCGTACCTGAGCAGTCAACCAAGAGTATAATCGACGGTCGCCACTTCAGTGTTTAAAGACCTATAAATTCAAATGCCTTGCTTTTCTGTGCATGGATGATGAGTGAAGGATAAGAATATCCTCTGTTGTCTATCCCTTATTTATCTCTGAGTTGATTGATTCATGGCTAAATTTTTAGTCTTTGTGCTTACTTGTGTAGATTTGGTTTTTCCTTGAAATTCATCTGATCAATATTTAATTTAATATGATTGGCTTTTTAGTCAGTGACTGAATGAATTTCACTTTTTTCAGTCTTTAGAACAACCAAATTCATCACTCACTTTGATATGGCTTCTCTTCCAAACTGTTAGCACTGATAGTCACCCTTAGATTGCAGGAGGAGGAGCCCAATACTCATCAGGGTTTTTGGTGGATGTTGGTTTAAATGTGGATGGTCAATGGCCAAAACTCAACAACATAAAATATGTTCAACATAGAGCTGGACAAGAAATGCACAGGGAAGTGAGGGCCATGTTAACTTTAGGCAGTAAATTGAGTTAAAGTGAGAGCAGAGGGAAGAATTAGGAGAAAGGGTGAACGGGACTACTCTGGGCATCAAGCCTTCCAACAACTAAGATAAGAAAACCCAAGCTCAAGAACATTCTTGAGCTCAAATTCAGACACCAAAATATGTCTATAAGGGACACAGTTACAACTGTAGTATGATTTAACCTCCATCATCCTACAACTGCAATAGCTCGACTGGATCCTCCATGCCTGAGCTATTCAATGTGAGAAAGAAATAGATATACAGGGAAATGAATAAAACTGACCATGATACCACTATAATCAAACCTCCATTATAATATTATAACGATTCTCGACTGGATCATCCATGCCCGAGTGTTTTAAACAGATTTATAGACAAAATGAAAGAGAAAGGAAGTTGACTTCTATTAACATGAAAGTCTCAAATCGATTACATAACCAGAGAACAGCTTTGGCGAAACAAAGTTATAGATTGGGAGCTCTGCTCAACCAAAGAACCCTAACAAAATATAAGAAAGACTCCTATATACTCAGAGAAATCCTCAGATTCGTGCTCGCGTCTCTGTATTGAAGGCATTATGTATGCATGCTTCCTGGTAGACTGTGCATGCAGTCTCCTGTTAGAAGCGAGCTCTGTCAGATGCAATCATGTTTTAGGAAGGTTCTATAGCTGAGCCAACTTGCTGACATTCCTTTCTCGGGTTTTCCATTTATGGTGGAAACGATGTTCAACCACCACCAACCAACATCAATAACTGCTTCATCGGGATCGAGAAGGCCCAAGTCAACTCTGCACCTGGGAGACGTGGCGGCCTCTGCATACTGCCATCTGTATCTGCTTCAGAAGCTCACAGGGAGACTAGTATGTAGACACAGACGAGGACCTGGCGAAGCGTTTGGTGCGATCGACACAGAAAGAGGAAATTGAGGATAGCGTGGGGGCCAAAAAAGCGGGAGCTGAGGTGTAATGAGATGGAGGTGATGTGGAGAAAGAAGATGGCAAAGAGGTAGAGGGGAGGCTGTGAGATGATAGGTAAGGAGGCGTGGACCCAACACAGGTGGAAGTGGCATGGCGTGAAGTGGTACATGTGGCAGGAGATGAGAAGGGGAGATGCGACAGGTGGGACGATGAGTGGAGGAAAGGTGTGATGGAGTGAAAGTGATAGAGGATCGTCCACATGTCTACCTGGGACAGAGCGCTATACGCACATGCGCATATTGGGGCTGTGAAAAGTGGTTTGAATATTCACCTCTTTTCGGTCCGATATGCGTCTCCGACTTACACGTCACTTCTCCGCAAAACCATGCTTTCGAACCCGACCCGCCCTTTGAATCTTAACATCCGCGCATGTTGAGGCCTTGATATGATAAACGACCGTCGATATGGGGAAGAGGTGAGATCTGGGCACGTCGGCTACTTTCGGTACTTTCGCTAGAATTTTATCCTCCCACTAACTTTGGAGTCCTTCCAATCTGTGTTTAGAGGTGGCACCACACTGAACCTGTGCAAGGGAAAAAAAAAGCCACTGTAAGAATATGTTATAACATTAGGCTCCATGGGGGATAGAGTACTCCTTGCGAAGTTCTAAGATCTCTTTTGCAATTCCAGTCGCCTTCTGTTGGGATATGGAGTCAAGCTAAAAACACCCTACTGAGGAATACAGACCTATAAGTAAAAAAGAAAATAAACACACATGCTCTAGGGAGCTTATTTATGTACAGTCTTAAACTAATTTATTTTTACACAGTGCTAGGTGAAAGCAAATTTCCACCATATCCATTCAAGTAAATTCCTTTCAGGAAGTTCCTTTACTTTTTCAATGATTGATAACAGACGATGCAACCATGACAACATAACGGTTACATCCTTTAGCTTTCCTCCAAAGGCTGAAGTTGAGAAAAAGCTAGGTGACTCCAAGGCATGAAGGAAATGTAGCTCCATGTACTGGCTGACAGGCTCATAGAATGAGTGGAAAACTCTGGAAAATTTGTAACAGATAGCCTGATCTTCTCCACAACTGATCACACATGGCTAAATATCTCTGATAAGCATATGTCGATGAGAAGCTGACGTAGGCTAACTAGTCTCAGGTGGTGGCTTCTCAACTACAGGCTTTGGGCATGCTATGAACTGCCCCTTCTACCGCTCCTTTTCTTCTTTATGGCTTTCCCAAGGGTCAGAGTCATAATCATCATAAACAGGATCCATGGGAAAGCTCTGCTCTTAAATCTGTTGCTCAAGATGGATGATTTTCTCATGATGATTTTCTTTAATGAATAGAGGACAGGGCTCTGCTGTATGCTCTTGGAAATCCGACATATCCATCTTAGAATCTGATTCGTAGCTATCATATACAGGTCTATTTCTCCTTTGGTCAACAAAATGTGATGCTGGGCTCTGCTGCTCTTCATCCGAATAATCATTAGAGCTAGGGATGACAGACACCTCAGGAGCAGAATGCAAGGCCTCTACAACTATTAAATCTTCACTATCATCCTCAGTAGAGATGCCAAGAACATCCATGTAATATCCCCAAGGACAAGCCCTGTTGTAATCATGTTTATGAATTGTAAATCATGTTTTGTAGGCTGGTGAGTCGAGTATTGATAAGCTGGTAGGATTATGTGTTTATTAGGCCGGAGAGCCTAAGTGTTAAGGCTAAGAGCCTAATTTTGTATATGTAATTATGCAGATCATTCATATAATATATAAACATCGTTGCGTGCCGACCGACCACGAAGAAAGAGTGATGGGGGACTACGCTTCCACAGATTGGGTAAGGGAGAGGGGGCTGAGAGGTAGGAAGAGGGGCTAATATTGAGGGCTTATGTCCTTAGGAATAATAATTTATTATTATTCCAATAAGTGGTGTGAAAGGTATGTTTTTTTTTTATCCTAAGTCCTGGGAGAGGAACACATGCAGATCCAATGTGTGCAAAAGAGAACGCATGAAGATCCAGGAAGACAAGTGTCGACCTGGGTGCATGCGGTTAAAAGCTGAAGCGTCAACTGAGTTGGGGGTTCGTCCTCCATTCTGCTGTCATCTGTCTGAACTGTTTGAGTCCGCGTCTGATCTCAACCACTCACACACCTATGAATCGGTAATCCGTGAGTGAAACCACGCTGGTGTTCGATTTCCATACCCAATTCCCATGAATTCTATCTGGCCTCTGAGTTTTGTCCTCAACATACCCACGTACACTTGAGAAATCACCCAACGGGAGGGAAAATCAACCTATGTGTCCTATGAACCCGAGTTTATCCACACTGCAAATCTGAGTTCGTGCTTAATTGTTTGGGTTGTTATCGTCTGTGAAACCTGAGCATACCGTAATTTCCTATGCTGTGTGTGTTATAACTGTGGGTTGTTATGGCCACACAGTCCCTTGGCTGAGTGTGATTTTTTATCGTCATTTGTTCATTGCTGAGCCATCTGTTGTCCTCCTTGTGATGGAAAGGAGATGAAGAAGCAGGTTGTCAGGCTTGTGTGAAACACTCTCTCCAGGTGAGGGAGGTGGTTGTGGTTGAAGAGGCAGGCTGTCAGGCCTGTGAGCGACTCTCTCCAGATGAGAGAGTGCACAGAGGAAGTGAGAAATCCTAGAAGGGGTCCTGTAGCTTCCATAGAGCTTGGAGAATTCTGGTCCAGCCTGTTGCTGAAGCCCAAGGCAAGGGAGGTTTAGCAACCGAAGGAATGTCTTGGTGGCAGTGAAGGTGTATACTCCTAGGGTGGGAGAGGCATGTGGGGAATGAGAGTCTGTGAGCAGTGGGCATAAGTGGCACCTGGGAGAGAGTTCTTCTGCATTAACTGTGTGTCTTCCATTGACCTTGCCTAGCCTAGGATTCCCTTTGCCAATGGAGCTTAGTCCTAGCTCGGGGGTGACCTATTGCTGAGAGTGATGAGTAGCATGGTCTAAGGCTGGGAGGTTCGTGGAAGGTTTCCATGCAGTTGGTGGTGTTACACCAATTTAAAATATAAGTATTAATTATGTACTTAATTTATAAGTGATGCATGTTTGTGTATTGAAATGCTATCATGTATTCCGTTGCAAGTTTGAATTTATGTTAATTATGTTTAAGTCTGAATGTTAGTAGTAATACTGGGATTACTCTGTATTCTTGATTACATTTCATTAAATGTGTTAATTTGATTTAATTCACGTTATATATATAAGTATAAGAATATTTCCGCGTAGTAGCGTTGCCCGACAAGTGGGTTGATGGCCGAGAACGTTACAATATGGTATTAGATCCCAAGGTTTCAATGTTGAGCCTAGATGGGTTGGATAAGTGGTATTTGGACCCAAGGTTTCGAGAGGAAATGGTATTAGAATGGAACCAATTTCGAACCTTAGAGTGTTTATGAGCGCCAATGGATTACTTGGCCGTGTTACGAAGCTTACGAGGAGTAGCGGTAGAATAAAACCGTAGCTGGTGTGGTATTTTACCACAGAGAGAGAGCGCTCAACACTTGGGGTGTTGGAGCCATATGATCTGTTTGGTAAAAAGGATATTCCTTTACGATCGTCAGATCCGAAGAAGGTGCATGAGGGTTACCCCGTCTTATCAGCATAACAATTTTCAGATAGGATCCAAGTCTCGAAAATTTAGCGAGGAGCTACATCGATATGGAGGTGCGATAGTTTGGAGGATAGGGTCAGATTTGGAGGAATGTGGATAAATATAGCAGAGACGCAAGGGTGATGGGACCTGACAAGCCACATATCTCAGACACCACAAATCAACAGTCATCAACTGTATCGCGTGGAGAGCTAGCACGAGGTTTAATTATGTGAGAGCAGGTTGGGGAAAATAACATGGTTTCATGGAGGAGTTATGTGTCAGCGTCAGGAGAATTGTGGGATGAAAGGTGAGTTACTCCAAACCACCATTGCATGCCCCCGCAATTGGGAAAATGTTAAGTGATGTAACGTAATAATGTGACCTAAGGTGATATGGGAGTGTTTAGAGATTATTGGTTCGGGGTGTGCGGATGTGAAATCTTCCGGAGTTCTGAAGTCTCGAAACTCAGATGCCTGAGGTTCCACAACAAGTGTTAGCCATTGGATGCTGGGTAGACTTGGGCGGTTAATCCGCCCTATTGCACGAGTTTCGTAACTCGAAACTTTGAGTGACTGTTGTGTTATGCTTCGAAATATTTCGAAGCCGAAGGCCTGAGTACGCACTTATTGATCTAGCACTTGGTCACGATCCATGGTTGCGTGGGTTGGGGACCAAGAGAAAGGGGCTAGTGCCCAAAAACTTAGCAGAGTAGAGCTCCGAAAGAAGAAATATGCGACGATTCTTGATTAAATGAGAATCACAGAGAGTGAAATCTGAACATATTCTGTAATCATATTTTTTTATGAATGCTGTGGGATTTGTTAAGGAATAATGGCCTGAAAAATTCTGGTTGTCTGCACATTGTGTTTACAGAAGTTTAACGAGTTCCATAACTAAATAGAGTTGCCACTGAGTGCAAAGAAATGGAAGAGGCACAAACTGCTTCTAGTTCCGATGATGAAGCAAAAGGAATGGATGTTCATTTGGGAGTTTAAGGGTCGAACTCCAATGGGCATGGAGAAGAGATAGATAAGGAAGGGCATATGATGAAAATCATTGAAATATTACATAAAGATGCAAAAAATCACCGAGAAGATAAAAAAAATCTCATGAAAGCTAAGGAACAAGAGGGTGAATTCAACCTAAAGTTGATGCAGAGCCTACAAAGGATCGAAAAGAAATTTGATAAGGAGAGTGACTTAAGAAAAACAGGGAGTTGCAGGATCCATGAGAAGAAAAGGAGATCAAGAAGTGTTAGCAAGCATCGTCGTCACTCCCCAAAACACTCCAATAAGGAGGCACATAGAATTTCAAGCCCATCTCCTACCAGAAAGCACATGAGATCTAGAGTGGATGAATTGAAGGGCGAAATGAACAAGATTAAGCTTAGTTTCTAAATAAATTCTTTTATGTTTTCTCATGATAAATGCATGTGGGTGATGCATATGAGATGATGTTGATAAAAGTTATAATGTTGACTACAAAGAGTAGCTCAGGGAAGATGCCGATTGGAGACCTCTGAGGGAAGTTGGAACTCCTCGAGCCACAGTGCTCTAAGACTTTCGGTCTGGCCTGTTGCTGAAGCCCAAGGAAAGGGAGGTGTAACAGTTGATGAACTGTGTGACAGTGAAGATGCACAATCCTAGGGTGGGACAGGCATGTGGGGAAGTCTAGAGACCGTTGGTTGGAATGTTGCTGGGGTTTTCTACCTTGGCCTAGACCATGTTGATATGGAAGCCTTCTCAATCAAAAGATAAGTATCAATTCTCTATTCATTGTATGCTATGTATCTCGTAATTCGTATACAGGTTATAATGTTATTAGAATCGCCTGTATATATATTGCATGTATGTTCTAATGTTGCTTCTGAATGAGTAGGTGTATGAGAAGAGTGTTTAAGTTTGTGGAGTCATAGAAAAAC
>ML816164.1:152063-167401 GCA_009831015.1 Picea engelmannii | reverse complement strand
CGCCCTCACAGGCCAAGCCATATTACACTAGGGCACCCATTTCTATATCTGCACACTTATCCCTACTTATTCTTTATTCATTCAATAATTGTACAAAGTCATTTTGATTCTCTCATTTACATACTTTCTTGTTGTCACCTTTAGCGACCTTCCTTTCTTGGAAAAGTAACCCCTGTCCCCCTTGGTTGGGGCATTCCTTTACATTTTACCCTGATTGAAATCATCCACAAACCCTGAGTATCCCACAGTCCATGTACCACCAATCTTTGAGTTTGTCCACTTTGTCATGCCTCTGGCACAATTTAAACCCACGTCTAGTCGTCCCCCTGATGCTAGATCCAGTTTCACGATTGCTTCCACTCATACTTCACAAATATCCCCAACCAAGGGAAGTCTTGAGTCTCACCACATTTTGACTTCATCCATGTTCCTCATCATTTTCTGATCTCATCCTGTGGATTTATAGAAGCCCTTTACTTCTCAGAGTCATGTCTCCCTTTCTGTCGACATCAACACAGTTTCCAAAAGGGAGACAATATCTTGACTCTCATTACCCTTACAATGAGGCGTCTTATATGACACAGGGAGAACCATCCTTGCTCTCTACTATCATTGACCCCCACAACATTCCACTTCAACACACTCTCATGTTACAGTGGGTCTTACTTTGTGACTATTGTAGTTGTTTTATACTAGCCGAAGACCTTTGAAATTCATTGGGCCATCAATGCCTGCAAGCCATCGACACTCCTTACAAGTCTCATCACCTCTTTTCAGAGTATGTTCACCATCATAATTGTCATCTTACATTATCAAACCACCCCATAGGGTGCTATAGTTATCTACATCAGCATTCAAATTCAATTACTGTCTCACATATTTGAGTTACATGACATGAGAATGGGGCATGCCCGCCTCGTTTGTATACAATTTTTTTTTTCACACCTTGCGAAAGTTTTGCGTCCCACAGGTTCCCCTCTCCCTCCAATGGGTCTCTCTTGAAGTTCCTCTTGACACTCTTTCTTACAATGGTACTCTCAATAGAAGAAACATTGATCTATTTCGGCTATACGTATTCTCTTAACCTCACACATCAGGGGGCACCTGTTATCACTGAAATTTCGTCCGCAAATGGTTATAGGAATCTAACATCTCCAAACACCTATTAGTTCATTCATGGCCAAAAAAATGCATTTCCAAAGGGCACAAACTATACAACTGGTTATAAAATCAATGTGCGTTCAGAATACAAAGGAAGCGCGTGCACATGTGTTAGTCAAAAATGCCAGAAAAGCGCATATGCGCCCGATGCATGACTGTGTACACAAAAAGATGTGCACACCTAATAATGACGCATTTATTATTCTGGTTGGCCTGCCACCCACTTCTAGTTCAGCTCCCAGGTGGATTTTACCCTCAAATCTGAACTGAATCCAAGTGGAGGGCTATTCAAAGACCTAAGGGTGCCCTAAAGGCCCCCTTGTTCACACTAGAGACCGGTCGGATAATGCCTCAAATATTTTCTATAAAAACAGGCCATGGGTGCACTATATTTTCAAGAATCTATTTGTATTTTTATGCTGCCTCTATTCTCCTACAAGGAACCTCTTTCTTTTTTGGAGCATACTAGCATCATTTCATTGAGCCATTCTCCTCACCTCTTGAGGGAATGAGCTTTAGATTTTCTCACCATTTCCTTTTTAGTTTCCTATTTGTAAGAAGACATCTCACATAGGGGATTCAAGAGCCCTCCCTTGGAGGAAGAGGGGACCCATTACTCTCCCTTTCTCTTTGGTGTTTGCCAACTAATACAATCTATCCATTGGTGGCATGAATATTGGTCAATTGTTTGGTTGATTTTGGTTCTACTTTCCTTATGCACTTTAGTTTTGTTTCTTTAGTTGTTTTTAGCTTAGTTGTTTTTTTATTTCATGTGATTGAGTTATTTGACTCATACACTAAATTTTGTCATGTTCAACTGACCCAATTGAACTTGCAAGTGTCCCTCTTTTTCTCATTCAAGTGACGAAAAGGATACAACAATGCGATTGTGATTTATGATGTTATGTTATGTTATTATGTATAGACAGGTGCTATTGACTAGTTTCTCCTGAGTGTGCAGGAATCTTGATAGGTTAAGGATGCCGACAAAATCTATGGACCTCCTTGGACTTTGGATCGAGTCAGGGAGTGGAATGTTTATGGTTTTCGTATTTATGTTATTGCATATGTGACATATGACCAATATAATATGATGTTGTTTATGGATCATTGACATGTTTTTTGATGGATGCAGGCTGACGATAGCTTGCTAATTAGACTCACATTTGTAGTAGAGGGGTCATGCACGAAAACCAGAGATATTGAGGGAGAGGTGTGGCAGCAGCCCTTCCACAGCCTACTAGCACTCCCACCATGGCTCGAACTATAGGTTAACGATTACCTATTTCGAGAGATCCATGATGTCGTGAGGGCAGACTATGACAGTCGCTCACGATGATTCTAAGGGGAGCGTAATAAGGCAGTGTCCTTATTCCTTAGAGGCCCTTAGTCTCCCAGAAGGTCACCCGACGGAGTATTCACTCCAGGGGTTTGACGTCTACCAAAATTAGTCAAAAGGTGAGTGGTACCCTTGGAGAACATAGTGCATCTTGAGGGGCACGTCGCGTAAATAAAACATGAATGCACATGAGTGTCACCCTTTGAGCATATAGTGCGTCTCGAAGGGAATGTCGTGATTCTTACACTGGTGAGTTAATGAACCTAGTACCTAGAAAACTACGTATCCTTAGGACTTGGTCAACCTTAAAATGAATGTTGCATGAGTACAGATTAATAATAATAAAACTTCCCTTAGCAACAATATTTGTTGAGCCTAAAGAATGTAAGCCTAGGTCTAAATAGGTATTGAGAACTAAAATTTAATTAAGCAAGTAATAAAAGGGGGGGATGAAGAAAATGGGGGGTTAAAATTTAAATTAAAAAGAGAAATTTTTTAAGGGTTAAATTATTTAAAAAGATTAAAGACTGGCTAAGTACAAACCTGCTAATTTAGAACTAGGACCAAAAAGGGGAAACTTTAATACAACAGGAATGTGGAACATAGAAGGGAATCTAGCCTAGAGAACTTTCTAATTTCTAACTCAACTAGGATTTTATAAAGGCATCAGTCATTAAAAGGAATGTAAGGGAATAAAGGGAAAATGTGGAGCATTTTTAGGAACGCTTTTAGGTGGGTGAGGAAATTGGCCATTTAAATTAATTAATTAATTACTTTCTGGTGCAACTAAGGGATCAGGTGACATGTGAACAGGGGAGTTGTATCCTAAATTAATTTAATAAAAAGAATCTAATGAGGGTTTTGGCAACTAATCACAAAGAAAAATCTATAAAAGGAAGGGCATAGGAGGAGTATGGATGACGACTGGTAGGCATAAGGTTATGATGCCGATATTTTTTTTGACTGGTTTTTTCTTGTGGGAATTGGGATTCCCAAGTCGGTAGGGAGTGATAGCTTGACCTTATGAGGTGAGATGGGAACTATATTTTTCTTTGGTTTTTGTGTGCATGGCCCTTTTGTGGCTCGGGGGGCTCAGGGAGAAGAAGAGTACCCCTAGTGTTAGCTAGGAGGTATAAATGAGGTCTCAATGGTTAGCGAGCAGGATCAGGTTGGAGTGAAAGCATGGGACATCGACGTCGAATTCTCCATTGACATCGCGGTATTCCAGGTAAATTGTTAATTTTATTGTGATTAAATTTATACTTGCATGGTTGTGGTAGTCGGAAGACGTCTTCTTGTCATTATTTTTTGGCATATGTATTGTTATGATGATTGCAAAATGGTTTTGGTGGATCTTAGCATATTTGTAATCTGAAAAAAAAAGGAAAACTAGTTGATTATACCCTCAGTGGACGTTCAGTTGTGTTAGTGATAAAATTAATTTATTTTCTTTCATTCACTGGTCACAGTGTTGGTCACCTTCTGGGACTATTGATATTTTATGTTTATTTAGGTGTTAGTTGTGTTAGATCATTGTATCCAGTTGGTTTTCTTCTTTTGTTCACACTTCGACTAAGGTTTATGCCCAAGTACTTTGCACGCTCTTAATTTTTCACTTACCCCTAACTTACCCTTGCGCGCATAACTTCGACACACCCTCCCTTCTTATTTTTCCTCGACCACCGATCTAACCTTGCATTGTTGACCCTTGCTCCAGATTCGATTTTTTTTTCTCTCTGTAAATGGCCACACATCCTCTATGTCTCTACAAATTTTTTCCTTGGAAAAATCGTCCCCAGAAGCCTCTATGTAAATGGCCACACGTCCTCTATATCTTTGTGATATTTCTGAGAACCCTTTATGTATATGGAAAAATGTCCTTTGTTCTCGGTGATTTTCCCTAGGCAAATCGTTTCCTCAAGTATCTTTGTTTTAGCATAAAATCGTGACTAGTGTGAGGGGGAAACTTCCTTGTGATTTCACCTCTAGTGCCATTGTGTTTTAGCAGAAAATCGTGACCAGTGTGAGGGGGAAACTTCCTTGTGATTTCACCTCTAGTGCCCTTGTGTTTTAGCAGAAAATTGTGACCTGTGTGAGGGGGGAACTTCCTTGTGATTTCACCTCCAGTGCCCTTGCGTTTTAGCATAAAATTGTGAACTGTGTGGAGGGAAATTCCTGGCAATTTCACCTTCAGTGCCCTTGCATTTTAAAAGAAAATAGTGACTAGTGTGAGGGGGAAACTTCTCTACATTTCCACCTTAAGTCCCCTTGCATTTTTAGCAGTAAATCATGACCAATGTGAGGGGAACTTACCTACGATTCTTACCTTGCTTTCTCGACATTTTATGTGCTAGTCATTCTCAGTGAATTTTCCACTCTCGGTGTTTTTTTTCTGTGTATCCTTCCTCAATGAATTATGAGAGTTTGCACCAGTTCCTGAGTGTTGGGTTGGGAGATATTCCCTGCCACGTTTTACCACTAGCAGCAACACGTTGTACCTTAATAAACTGACAACCATGTGGGGACTTCGCTTGGGAATGTGCCAATGATATCTAACCCCTTGCACAACACTTAACTCATCAGAATGAGTCGAGAGATCCTCTTGGCGTTTTGTCAGAGATCTCGAAGTCCTTGCATAGAGGGCGTGCAAAAAAAATGCATCAAATTTCTGTAGAAAAGAGAGATTCCAACTATAAGAGCGAGTCTACTTAATGATAATTAATTATGTAAATGAGTGAGTCTTTGATGCAGGAGCATCGCCAACACATCAAGTGAGCCAACGTGGAGCGGAAGACAGCTGGACAGCGCCAGCACAAATTTTGAAAACACTTTGGGATTGTTGCGCAAGTCTTTAATGAAGCCATTATGAAGGCGCACTTTGTATATTGTAATGGACCTTGAGTGGATAGCTCTCATACTTAGGTAGATGAGGCATTTAAGATAGTTAATGTAAAGTAGATAGAATATTTAATTCTAGATTTGATAGTTTAGAGTTCGAGAGGGAAAACGGATATAGATACCCTCATTGTATTATTGTAAGATGGATTGATGCAGGAGAGCAAGAGCAAGAAGAGAGTTGTGTAAAGAACACCCATGTACAGATATTGAATTAATAGAAGAGAGATTTGATTCAAATCCATGGTTATGTGTCTATTCTTTGTGTATTGATGTTATGCTCATGAATATTTGCTTCCTATCATGCATTTGCTTTTATATGCTGTGTATGTGATTTCATGGTTGAATTGAATTCTGAAGGGAAGAAGAAATTAGTTTCAATTGTTTCTCTAATTTGAACTAGAGAATTCCTGCAAGGAGTGCAGTCGAATTGTCCGCAAGGAGTGCATTGACAGAAGGGTTCACTTAGAGATAGCCGTTGTTCTCATTTCTTCGAAAGTGCAGATAGGCATAGTGCCGTGCAAGGAGTGCGCAGGCCAAGCGAAGTCTCAGAGTTGTGATTCTGAGTAAAGTATTGAAAGACTGCTGCTGCAAGAGTGCCCAGAGTCGAGAGACTTCAACCCTTAGACAAGGTTGAAGATTTGCCGCAAGGAGTGCACGCAAAATTTCCTTCTAAGTATTTGAGAAATTGTAAGGAAGCTCAGGAGAGATAGACCTTTTGAAATACAGGAAAGGATAAAGCGCAGGAGAAGTTGCAGTGGAAAATTCGGAGAAGCATCATAGGTTGGAAAGCAGATAATGAGTCTCATGGAGAGACATTTCTTCCTTTTCTTGGGTTTCACGAGGAAGAACAGATGGACGAAATCATCCGAGGAGATTTCACGAAGTTCCATGGACCATCATATCTTGCGGAGGTGTAAGGAGGTTACGGCGAAAGAGTTTAAAGGTTCTAAGCTCAGGAGGGCAGAGCGCTGATACAAGTTGGCCAGGGCTGTTGTATTATTTGCAGAGATCACCTATCGGGGTCTCGTGAGAAAGGTGTCGAAGATTTGGCAAGGGGAGTGCGAGCTTGCGACACGTGATATCCCGATGGTGACGTGAGCCGTGTGGGACCATAGAAGTGAGTGGAGAACAGGTGGTCGAGATCGGGGAATCTCGTGAGCTCGAGGCTCGTAAGCTGAACGCCCAAAAATCGGAAGGTACAAGTCGCGAGGGCACGAGGTAGCGAGATCACGACAGGAGAATATTGGCATCTCAGTACATTGGGACTCGGAAGTTGAAAATATGAGTGCTCAGTATTGCGAGCGACGAAGTCGCGATAGGGTGAAGTCGCGATAGAGCGGGAGTCCCAACAGGGGAAAGTAAGCGAGTTGACCAGCCATCGAATCTCGAGGATTGAGAGTCCTGTGATCAACTGAGAAACTAATGAAGGCACGAGTGTCGATCCTCCGAAAGGAAGAAGAGAGGATCGCAGCCGAAGAGAACCTATGGGGTGAAGATTTCCCGATAGGGAAGTAGAAGAACCATCAAGTTCTTTGGGCCATGAACGAAAGAAGGTCCTGAGGAGAGCGGTCGTGCTCCGAGGAGTGCGGTCTGCACCAAGTGGTATCAGAGCGGGAAGTTCTTTGCTTTCTGTAGCAGAGAAGGAGAGAGAAAAATTCACCATGCCGCCTAGAAGAGAAAGACAATCACCCGACCCAGAATATAGGGAGATGCGTAGAAGAGGCAGGTCGATAGGAAATCCAGAAATGGAGAGGCAGAAGAGAGATCTCCAAGCGAGATTAGAAGATATGGAGGCAGCGCAAAGACACACAGTTAGTGCAGGGGATCTTAGTGATTCCGAAGGTGAAATTGAGGCTGAACGTGAGGAGGAAGTTGCAGTTGAAGATGCATCAACTGAGCGGTTGATAAAATCTATCGCTAGAATGGGTGCGAAGGCGAAAATGGACATTCCATTTTACAAGGGAAACTTGGATGCAGAAGAGCTACTAGACTGGATTAGAGCTCTTGACACCTACTTCGATTATGAGGATATCGAAGAAGATAGGAAGGTAAGACATGTTGTCACGCGCTTGAAAGGACACGTAGCATTCTGGTGTGACGAGATACAAGCAGACAGACACTGCAAAGGCAAGAAGAAGATCAAGAGTTGGGATCAGATGATCGCGAAGATGAAAGCGAAATCCCAAGGGATTACCAAATTACTCTGTTCAGGAAAATGCAGAACCTGAGACAGAAACTGATGACAGTGAAGGAATACACCGAGGAATTCTACAAGCTGAACATCAGAGTAGGTCATTGGGAGAGCGACGATGAGAAGGTTTCCATATATTTGAATGGTTTGAGATACGACATTCAGGATGAATTGAGCATGGTAACCATCCGAATGGTGGAGGATGCTTATCAGATGGATCTGAAAGCAGAGGAGAAGCTGAGCCATAAGCAAGGTCAGCGAGGGCGAGGCAGAAGTTAGCCTAGAGGCAAGGCAGTTGCCCAGGAGAAATTCCAAAAGCCCAAGGAGGAATGGAAGAAACCTCAGGGTAAAATAGAAAGAGGTGGTACCTCACAGAAGGGACCATACATTGAATAGAGAGGGCAGCATAATGAGAAGAAGGGAGATTATGTTGACGCAAATACTTTTCCTCGTACCATAGGTAGAGGAAGAGGCCGAGGAGGAGTTATCACGTGTTTTACATGTGGGAAGAATGGGCACAGGTCATTTGAGTGTCCAGAGAAAAAGAAGGACATCGGAGAAGCTCACATCGCAGAAGCGCAGAGGAAAGATGATGAGACAGAAGATACAGAAGGCGGAAGGTCGTCGATGATGCGTAAAGCTCTCTTAACACCTAGGAAAGAGGTGGAGGACTCATCTCAAAGGACCAGACTATTCAGGATAGCTTGCAAAACCGAGGATCGGGTATGCAAGGTTATTGTGGACAACAGTAGCACAGATAATCTCGTTTCAACCGAGATGGTGGAAAAGCTAGAACTGGAGACAACTGATCACCCGAGTCCATACAAAGTTTCATGGCTACAGAAGGGACATCAGGTGAGTGTCACTAAACAATGTTTAGTTGAATTCAAGATAGGTGGGTATAATGATAAAGTACTCTGTGATGTTATTCCCATGGATGTTTGCCATTTATTGTTGGGTAGACTATGGAAATATGACAGAAATGTGGTTCATGATGGGAGAATGAACACATATACCCTGGAAAAGGATGGGAGGACACACAGGTTGCTTCCGATAAAGGATAAGGAGGTGAAACCAGAAGTAAGCAACACAATACTTCTCATGAGTGGGAAGGAACTTCTCACAGAGATGGAGAAGAAAGAAGATCCACAATTCTTTGTGGTCAGAAAGTCGAGAATTGTTCTGACTAGCACAAGAGTGGATGATCTACCAGATGAAATTCAGGAACTGCTGGAAGAGTTTGTTGACATCATAGTGGATGAATTACCTCATTCGTTGCCACCAATAAGGAGTGTGAGTCATCACATCGATCTCATAACAGGAGCAAGTTTGTTGAACAAAGCTGCGTACAGGTTGAGGCCGCAGGAAAATGAAGAGGTCAAGAGGCAGGTGCAGGAATTGGTGGATAAAGGACTGGTCAGGGAAAGTTTAAGCCCATGTGCTGTTCCGACAGTACTTAGTCCAAAGAAGGATGGAGGCTGGAGAATGTGCACCGATTCCAGAATGATTAATAAGATAACCATCAGGTACAGGTTTCCACTGCTGAGAATGGATGATCTGATGGATTGCCTGAGTGGGGAAAAGTTCTTTTCAAAGATAGATTTGAAGAGCATATATCATCAGATTTGCATGAGGGAAGGCGGCGAATGCAAAGCAGCCTTCAAGACAAACGAAGGACTGTATGAATGGCTAGTCATGCCATTTGGCTTGACGAATGCACCAAGTACATTTATGAGGTTGATGAATGAAGTCCTGAGGGAGTTCATCGGAAAGTTTGTTGTCATGTATCTGGATGATATACTGATTTTCAGTAAGACGAAGGCTGAACACCTGAAGCATTTGGCTATTGTGATGAGGAAGCTACAATAGGAGAAGCTGTTGATTAATATGAAAAAGTGCTCATTCATGAAGACAGAGCTCATTTATTTGGGTTTTGTTATTTCGATGAATGAGTTGAAGATGGATCCGAGTAAAGTGGAGGCAATTAAAAATTGGCCATCACCGAGAAATATTTTCGAGGTGAGAAGTTTTCATGGTTTAGCTAGTTTCTACCAAAAGTTCATTAGGAATTTCAGTGGTATTAGCACAGCGATGATGGATACAGTGAAGAAGCAACATAAGTCTTTTAATTGGACAATGGAGGCTGAGAAGAGCTTCAATCTGTTGAAGCGAAAGATCACGGAACAACCGGTCTTGGTGTTATCAGATTTCCATAAGACATTTCAGGTGAAATGTGATGCAAGCAGATATGCCATAGGAGCGGTCTTGAATCAGGAAGACAGGCCAGTTGCATATTTCAGTGAGAAGCTGGATGAAGCAAAGATGAAATACTCCACGTATGATAAGGAATGTTATGCTATCATACAGGCGTTGAAGAAGTGGAGGCATTACTTGATCCCAAAAGAATTTGTTATGTATAGTGATAATCATGCATTGCAATTTGTGAGTCAATAAGAGAAGTTGAATTAGAAACATGCAAAATGGGTAGAGTATATGCAAAATTTCACATTTGTGATCAAACACATTTCAGGTACTGCTAACAAAGTGGTTGATTCTTTGAGCAGGAAATGTTTGTTGCTGCAGGAGTTCTGAGTCAAGACATTGGGTTTTGAAAATCTCAGGGATATGTATGCAGGAGATGCAGATTTTGTAGAGCCATATGAAGAAGATGAGAATCCAGTTCTCAGAGACAGAAGCCCATGGATAGATTATATGATCCAGGAGGGATTGTTTTTCAGAGGCAATCAACTGTGTATTCCAAATTGCTCCATGAGGGAGAACTTGTTGAAATAAAAACACAGTGGTGGATTGGCAGGACATTTTGGCCATGACAAAACATTCGAAAAGCTGAGCGAATCATATTTTTGGCCAGGCATGTGAGAAGAAGTCAATATATTTGTTGACAGATACAGGATTTGCCAACATTCGAAGGGGAGAAAGCAGAATGCAGGTTTTTATCAGCCATTTCCCATACCAGAGAGGCCATGGGAGGCGATCAGCATGGATTTTGTATTAGGGTTGCCGAGGACACAAAGAGGTGTTGATTCGATCTTTGTGGTGGTGGACTGGTTTTCGAAGATGGCACACTTCATTCCAAGCCATAAGACCAGCGATGCGACTCACATCACGAATTTATTTTTCAAAGAAATCATTTGACTTCATGGATTGCCGAAAAGTATTGTTTCGGACAGGGATATAAAATTCATAGGGAATTTTTGGAGGACGCTATGGAAGAATCTAGGAACTAACTTGGAGTTTAGTTCTGCCTATCATCCTCAGACAGATGGGAAAACAGAAGTGGTAAACAGAATTTTGGGAGACTTGCTGAGAAGCTCGGTGACAGAACACCACAACAACTGGGATCAGATATTACCACAGGCAGAGTTTGCATACAACGATTCAGTGAATCGGAGTACAGGTAAAAGTCCATTTCAGATTGTGTATGGTACACAACCGAGGGGAGTTTCTGAATTGCGGGATTCAGGACAAACAGATACTAGCAGCGCTAGTGCAGAGGAATACGCTGAGGAGATGAAAGAACTTCACAGTAGAGTGAAGCAGCGACTGATTGATTCAAGTCAGAAATATAAGCGCAGAGCAGATCAGCATCGGAGACAACTTCAGTTCAAAGTTGGCGATCTAGTTCTGGCACATTTGCGGAAGGAAAGGTTCCCAAGGGGAACATACAATAAGTTAAAGATGAAGAAAATCGGGCCATGTAGAGTCCTGAAGAAGTTCAGAGAGAATGGGTATGAAATTGAATTGCCGGATGTCATCGGAATATCTTCGACATTCAATATCTCAGAATTATATCCATATAAGGTTGAAGAAGCAGGAGCTGGAAGTGATGAACAACCAGAGGTCCAGTGGCAGAAGCAGATGCCAATTACAGAAAAGCCACAGATGGAATGCATACTAGACAAGCGAGGAGGTAAGAAGACCAGGAGAAAAGAATACTTTGAGTATCTGGTCAAGTGGAAGAATCATCCAGTGGAAGATGCCAGCTGGGAGACCGAAGCAGTGATACAAAAGCATGGATAGACCATGTAGGAGCTCATGGACAGGAGCCCATGAAATGTTTCAAGCCAAGGAGTATGATGCAGGAGCATCGCACACACATCAAGTGAGCCAATGTGGAGCGGAAGACAGCTGGACAACGCCAACACAAAATTTGAAAACACTTTGGGATTGTTGCGCAAGTCTTTAATGAATCCATTATGAAGGCGCACTTTGTATATTTTAATGGACCTTGAGTGGATATCTCTCGTCCTTAGGTACATGAGGCATTTAAGATAGTTAATGTAAAGTAGATAGAATATTTAATTCTAGATTTGATAGTTTAGAGTTCGAGAGGGAAAACAGATATAAACACCCTCATTGTATTATTGTAAGATGGATTGATGCACAAGAGCAAAAGCAAGAAAAGAGTTGTGTAAAGAACACCCATGTACAGATATTGAATTAATAGAAGAGAGATTTGATTCAAATCCATGGTTATGTGTCTATTCTCTGTGTATTGATGTTATGCTCATGAATATTTGCTTCCTGTCATGCATTTTCTTTTATATGCTATGTATGTGATTTCATGGTGAATTGAAGTATGAAGGGAAGAAGAAATTAGTTTCAATTGTTTCTCTAATTTGAACCAGAGAATTCCTGCAAGGAGTGCAGTCGAATTGTCTGCAAGGAGTGCATTGACAGAAGGGTTCACTTAGAGATAGTCGTTGTTCTCATTTCTTCGAAAGTGCAGATAGGCACAGTGCCGTGCAAGGAGTGTGCAGGCCAAGCGAAGTCTAAGAGTTGCGATTCTGAGTAAAGTATTGAAAGACTGATGTTGCAGGAGTGTGCGGAGTCGAGAGACTTCAACCCTTCGACAAGGTTGAAGATTTTCCGCAAGGAGTGCACGCAAAAGTTCCTTCTAAGTATTTGAGAAATTGTAAGGAAGCTTAGGAGAGATAGACCTTTTGAAATATGGGAAAGGATAAAGCGCAGGAGAAGCTGCAGTGGAAAATTCATAGAAGCGTCGTAGGTTGGCAAGCAGATAATGAGTCTCGTGGAGAGACACTTCTTCCTTTTCATGGGTTTCACGAGGAAGAACAGACGGACGAAATCATCCGAGGAGATTTCACGAAGTTCCGTGGACCGTCAGATCTTGCGGAGGTGCAAGGAGGTTACGGCGGAAGCATTTAAAGGTTCTAAGCTCAGGAGGGCAGAGCGTTGATACAAGTCGGCCAGGGCCGTTGTATTAATTGCAGAGATCGCCTATCAGGGTCTCGTGAGAAAGGTGTCAAAGATTTGGCAAGGGGAGTGCGAGCTTGCAACACGCGATATCCCGATGGTGACGTGAGCCGTGTGGGACTGCAAAAGTGAGTGGAGAACAGGTGGTCGAGATCGGGTAATCTCGCGAGCTCGAGGCTCGTAAGCTGAATGCCCAAAAATCAGGAGGTACAAGTCGTGAGGGCGCGAGGTAGTGAGATCGCGACAGGAGAATATTGGCATCTCGGTACATCGGGACTTGGAAGTTGAAAATCCGAGCGCTCAGTATCGCGAGCGACGAAGTCGCGATAGGGAGAAGCCGCGATAGAGTGGGAGTCCCGACAGGGGAAAGTAAGCGAGTTGACCAGCCATCGGATCTCGAGGATTCGAGAGTCCTACAATCAACCGAGTAACTAGCGAAGGCGCGAGTGCCGATCCTCCGAAAGGAAGAAGAGAGGATCGCAGCCGAAGAGAACCTGTGGGGTGCAGATTTCCCAATAGGAAAGTAGAAGAACCGTCGATTTCTTCAGGCCGTGAACGAAAGAAGGTCCTGAGGAGAGCGGTCGTGCTCTGAGGAGTGCGGTCTGCACTAGTCTTCTCAAGTGATTTCCTACGATCACCTTAGCCACCTTGATCTATATATATATGCAAATATTTAGGGAAAAATAATTATCCGAGATCCCTTCTAACATGGGAGTGATGGTTTATAGTCTTGGCAACTTCTTGACTTCCACTTGTGTTGTGTTTTTCGTCGTTGTTTATGTTAAAAAAAAAACCTCATTAATTTGGAGAATTTGATATTTAAACGTTGATTAAGTTTATATCATTTTGTTTTAAATTTATGAAGTGTCTAAACCACCAATTCTTTAATGAGTGGATTCTTTGTTGATTGCAAACTTAGTTTAACCCCATAGAAGTCTAAATTAAACTTCAAGATAACCATCTCGTAATTATGCTGACAATTATGTATCTAGAAGACATTACACTATGGAACATTTGAGAGGATTAGTGAATAAGTAGTTAGAATCTCTGGCACCTTGATTAATGTTGATTCCAGGACTGATTATGTAATTCCTTCTCTTGTTCCATTTAATTTAAGGTCGATTACTCTTGCGCCCACAATTTAATGTTGACAATAATTGTTTAAGTTGATAACCTCTTGCGCCATTACTTATGTGAATGGATGATGGTTTTAGAACTTGTTTACCTTGCACGCTTGAAGTATTTTTAGTGTTTAGATAATTGAATTGATAGATTCTCTATTTCCTTGAATCTATTGCGACTTATGGCTGGTTGCAATAGATTTCTTGCACCTTGTAGATAGAATTGATAATCACCTTAGTGCCAGGGAAATAAAGTAGACGTTTACTCTTGTGCTTGATTATGTGTATGCATGATTGTCTTAGAACTGATTAATCTTGCGCAGTGATTTAGTTGAGAACACTATTGCACCTTTAGTATGTCGATGTATGTTTATGTTACAGTTGTTTCTCTTGGTCATTTAATTGTTGATGAGTACGTGATTAAGTGTTTGGAATCTGCACCATAGAATATAGATGATGCATTGATTGATTGAAGTTACTTAGACACCATAAAATTGATGCATTTTACCTTGCACATTCTCTTATGTCATCATATAATGGATTTACTTTTTAGATTTTTTGGCACAAATGGATTGTTGTAATAAATTGAGTTATAAATTTTATAGTTTTGCGCATTTGGATTTTATTTGACTTATGGGTTAACAACCCTCACTGGCTTCATTGACGTATTAACAAATGATGGTTTAGTAATCATTTCATGTGTCAACAAATGTACCATTGAATAATGGATTAACCACTATTTGTGCCCTTCAATTTATTAATGGATGATTGATGTAGACATTAAAATTCGTGCGCCAATGGATTTTGTGTCTCGTACGATGGTTTAGAAATTTGTTTATCTTGTGCCTTGGATTATACCCCTGCTTGATTGATTTAGTTATTAAGTTATTCTATGCCTTGATGATTGTTGATGATGTGTCTTCTCGATGTCGTTTTTGATGATTAATGTATTGTTTTGGTTACGTTAAAATATGTGGAAGATGTGTCGATGATGTTGATATTTAGTATGATGTTTTAATTACCTAACGTTGTTTAAAATAAAAATTACCTTTTACTTCGTTATTGTTGTCGTAACGGCGGGGTCATTACATGATTCACTATTTTTTATTATGTTAATTCGTTGATTTGTGTTGTTAATAATTATGATAATGTGAGTTTGTGATGCGATTAATTTTGTTGTGATGTTTTTAATTTCCTAATGCAAAAAAAATAAATCATTTTACCTAATATACATCACCAAGTGTGGACATAACAAAGGGTTCATCATATATATATATATATATATATATATATATATATATAATTCACTTTCGATTCTTCAATAAATTTTGTAAGATTCATAGATTTTTAAGGGATTTTTGTGTACTGTATGAATTGATTTTCTGCTAGA
>ML816164.1:111159-128550 GCA_009831015.1 Picea engelmannii | reverse complement strand
GGGAGTGTACAATTGGGGTTTGATTGTTTTACTATGATATTAGTGCATCTGATTAGATGATATGATATGGATATGTTCTGACATGATTTGTTGATGATGCAGGCTAACGATAGCTTGTCGACCAGACTCACATGTGGAGTAAAGGGGTCATGCATGACTACCATAGATGTTGAGGGAGAGGTGTGGACAACAACCCTACCACAGCCTACTAGCACTCCCTCCATGGCTCAAACTGTAGGTTAATGATTACCTAGTTCGAGACGACCCACAATGTCATGAGGGAAAACTGTGACAATCACTCACGATGATTCTAAGGGGTGCACAATAAGGTGGGGGCCTTATTTCTTAGAGGCCCTTAGTCTCCCACAAGTTCACCTAGCGGAGTATTGACTCCAGGGGTTATTGATGTCTACCAAGTCAGTCAAGAGGTGAGTGGCACCCTTGGAGCACGTAGTGCATCCTGAAGGGCACATCACGCAAGGGAATAGATGAGGTGAGTGACACCCTTGGATCACGTAGTGCGTCCTAAAGGGCACATCGCGTAAGGGAACAGATGAGGCGAGTGGCACCCTTGGAGCACGTAGTGCGTCCTGAAGGGCACATTGTGCAAGGGAACAAATGAGGCGAGTGACACCCTTGGAGCACCTAGTGTGTCCTAAAGGGAACGTCGCATTGTTGATGAAAGAGGAATGAACCTAGATGGCCTTAGGATGAATAATGTGTTAAGTATTTTTAAAACAAAATCCCTAATTAAATGTTGTCCAATACAAAAATTTAAGGTTTAAGTCTAAAGTATGCTAGTGGTAAAATTTTATCTCTCAAAAATAATAATAATAAAAATAAAAACCACATGAATAATAAGTATGATCTTCGTTAAATCTTGTAACATGAAGGGAGTAAGAAATAAATTGTTTCAAAAAAAAATCTGTTGGATTAAAATTTAAAAAGGGAATTAATTGTTTATTTACCTTGATAAATTAAAATATACTAATTAAATAAGAAAAGGGAAAAAGGGTTAGTTTCCACACCTGCCTTCCTTTTGAGTTCTAAGTAAAAAGGGGAAAGAGGGAAAATCTAAAATATTAGGAAACTAGGAAAAGACATAAACATAAAAAGGGAAAAAGGGGAACTCAAGGGACAAAGAGGAAAGTCAACTTAGTAAAGAATCTACCATTTAAGAGCTTTCTAATTTAAACTGAATTAGCAATTTAATAATAGGGAAAGCCTTTAAAACCTATAAGGGAATTTGGGGACACCTAGGAGTAATGCTAGGAGTAACTCTGGGTGGGTGAGGGAAATAAGATAATTAACTAATTAAAGAAATTAAATAATGGAGGAATGTAGGGGATGGGGGACACTTGTACGGAGAAGAATGTTTAGGAATTTATTTTTAAAAATTTATTTAAATGACATTTTAGGAAAAAAAGGAAGTTCGAAACTCTATATAATGAAGGAGCGATAAGGATAAAAGGGATCTTCTGTTTGTGTAACGTTACACTACATAAATATCTACTTGAATGATTTTCTTCTGGGAGTTGGGATACCTAGCTCGGAGGGGAGTGGTTGCCCGGCCTTGCGAGGCGAGTTGGGAGCTAGACGAAACCTCTGGATAGTGTGTGTGGCCCCTTTGCGGCTCGGGGGGCTAAGGGGGAAGAAGAGTACCCCTAGCATTGGCTGGGGGGTACCGGTGAAGTCTCGTCAGTCAACAAGTGGGAGTGGCTCGGAGCACGAGGGATGGAATTCAGAGCGGGCGATCAGGCAATGGTACGCTCTCTTCATTTTTCTATGGTAGAATGTATTAGGACTTATGCTTGGATCGACTTATTTAATGGAAAGGTAAAATGATGTTTTTTTTTAAATTGGTGACTGAAACCCTCCTTAGCTTAGCTCGATGGTTGTTGACTCCCATGGCCTTCATTTTCCCACATGTCTAGACCACGTTGATGTGTTGATTGTGTCCTTTGTGGTTGCTTAGCTTTTGTCCTTAGCTTGCCAGTCTTCACCTGACCAGTCGGCCAGGAGTCTGATCTACAGTCGTTGCCTTAGCGTTAAAACACCTATGGATCTCAACGCCTTGCTTTTCTATGTGAGGATGCTGAAGCGAAGGAAGAAACCATCTGTCATCTACCTCTGTTGTTTGTCCTTGGTTGATTGTTGGTCTTGCGCCTCCTTACGTTTGAATACCTTTCCGTATTGTTCATTATTTTCCACTGCAAGTATTCAGCCATAGAATATTTTTCTCTGTAAATTAATGTATCTCATGGGAGAATTTACACAATGAACTTTACACTTTAATTACTACATTCTTTAGTTGAGATTAAATGTTTCCTTGAGTGCATGCTTTGTCTACACCGGAACCACCACGAATTTTACATACTGGAATTTTATTTTACTGTGATGGGGCATGGTTGCAGTGGATAGGGATGCACTTTCTTGTGCTAGAATTTTCTGCACTTAACTACTTATCTCTGTGCCCTGTAGATTAAAACTTGATTTTTCTCCTCATTTTAATTGTTGAATCTTGGATAAACCCCTTAGACTTGAATGTTGGATTTTTTGCGCTTTTGGAGATTGTTTCCTTCATGATTTTCCTGTGATGGATCCCCTCTGAGTTTTTGAAGTATTTACACAACGAATCATGAACAACAAGTCTGTACCTCGATTTAAATCCTTGCCAGCGAAATTTATGTTTGCATCACTTCTGCGTTTGTTCACTGTGTCTTAGTAACCTCTGTGTTTATAATGAGTTGTCTATGCCCTTTTTCTCCTGCATTGGGATGATGATACAGTTGTTTCCTTTTAGCATTTTACATGGGTCTGGAACAATGATTCACATTTATCACTCTACTCTGCATTTTTTTTGTTTGCATGAACTGACGAATTACCCTCTGCGATTGAATGCTTGACTGTGAATTTTCTTGGCAAGTCATTACTTTTTGACTGGCATATTTACTCAACCATTTAATAGACCGCTTTCTAGCTCGTCTTAAACTTCATTCCCTGAGGATAAAAAGAAAAAAAAAAACATCTCTCCTTTATGCGAAGTAAATCTCAACAGAGTGATACACGATTTGAATGCTGGCAAATGTTATTCTCAATTTTATCGTTCATTGGCATGTTGGACACTTGTACGCCCAGACACCAAAGATGTCTCTGTAAGCCTCGTGTCCAACATTAATCTCATACAATTTCTAAAGGCCACGCCCAATGAACCTATAGAGATGGAGACGGTAGTCTGTGGCATTTTCTTCTCTCTTTCGAGTGCATTTTATTACAGCAACAACTCCGATTTTACGTCAATCAATTTAAGGGTAGCGTTGGTTGACAACGAAGTTGTAGTTAAAATTTGCGGTTACCTTCCAGTCGATTTATATTGTTATTGTATAGAGAAATCATACATCTCTTGACAGTGAGTGTATCAGGCAAGTCTTCCCATGATACCTGGCGATTGGCCTTTAGTTAAACCGTCGTTTACCTTTTTATTCAGGATTGCCAATCGTTGCTTGAAGACCTGCGTTTTCATTGTCTCTTATTTTTTTGCGTTTTCATCTACTGATGGCATCAATTTTGGGCAATTCACCTTGTAATTGGTAAGTGTGGGTACCAATTTATAGCTTCCTACAAGAACATTTAATAGCAATTAATAGATGCCAGAGATTTGGTGGTTTTGGTGGAAGGCTGCATTGACTATTAATTTATTGACGACAACGTTTGATTATTTATAATTGCAATCGTTATTGATGTTATCAATGAGTTCCTATTTCAAACGTTTGCAAGAATGAGCTCTATAAAATCATTCTCTTTACCTAAGTCACAATAATACCCCACCTCACTTCTAATCACCACCATTCTTGTGGCTTAATCCTTTGTTTTAGTGAGATATGTATACACTTAGAAGTTCTCTAAGGTTTAGTTCCCCATTTGATTTGAATTTAGTCTCTGTGTATTGTGGTTTTATGGTATTGATGGTTATGGAGTATTTTATTTAATTATTTACACACCTTGTATGGTTGATTATATTTTCAATTCAATGATTAAATAGCATAATATTGGTATTTCTTTGTTCTTGATCTTACTCAATCTAAACTTCTACTATGATATTATTGATCCTTTACTCATCATATCCTTGACATTCCTACTAGTAGTAGTGGTGTAGTTTTGTAGATTGGGAACTCAACATGCATAATGTGATATCACTATCTAAGGCATGCTTATAATTCTATTAAAGTAGTTAGGGTAAATTAAATAATAATTACTTGGTTGAGATCCAACCCCTTTAATGATGACCCTTCTTCCAAAATTCACCTAATGAATGGAACAAACTTGAATAGGTAATGTGAATAATAACCTTAGATTAAGTCCATGTGTACTCAAGGATTAAGGGGTATATCATCTTCACACCTGTTGATTATTTAGGAGTCGTCAGTTAGGACAACCTTGTCTTTTAGATATAGAAGCAGCGTGTGATCACTTTTTAAAGGATGAGTAATGCACTTACCTTAATAGACGCGTACCGTGCGAGCAAGCATGTTGATTGTTGATTTATGTTTAGTTCACCCTTGATAACGTTTAGGTCCTTGGAACCTTACCATAGTTTAACCTTCATGCCTAGACCTCTTACTTAACCTTAGGGCTTCTTGGATGTCGTCGAGTCATTTATTGGATTGTGCATTTGTGAGCGATGTATTCATGCATCTTGACGACTCGTTTCTTGGGGGCATAAGCGTAGTCTTCCTGTCAGTTATTTTGGCCCTTAGCATGTCATATTTATTTTGAGACCCTTGTCTAGATAGGTTATGCTACACCAGGGTTATTGTCGCATCTGACGCCTCGGGACAACATGATCCTTGACGAGGGGATCATGGCCGGAATTTGTGCTACCCATTGTCGGTGTTGTTCGTTGTATTCGTTTGGCGCTTGGGTTGAATGCCTTCATGCATTTGGCGGTGCGCCATCGAGGTCTTAAATTCAACTGGTCATTGAGGTCGTCGTGTCGGGATGGGGATGTTATCCCCTAGCTTGTAGGCATGGTCGTGTGGTTTCGGGCGGGTAGTCATTTCTATCTGTTGGTTTATGCATGTTTCACCCAGTTTCTCCTTGTGATAGTGTGTGGATTCATAGTTGTCTATTGTTGGATCTACGTGTTGTGTTTGTTGCCTAATTGTGTGGTTTGTTGTTGTCATCTTTTTTGTCCTGTAGAAAAAAAAAAAAAAAAATTGCACTTCTACCTCGTTGGTAGTCGTAATGATGAGGGGACTTTACATATGGTATCAGAGTGGGTTCAACACTGCAACTATGGATTTCCAAGGTTTCCACTATAGTAAACCTTTGAGTTTTAACCTAACACTCATTAAATTTTTAACGTATCCAGGCGGTGATCTCGATTAGAGGATGCCACTTAGTTTGCGGCACGGTGTTGTGGAAGGAGGTGCGACGCCTCCATAAGTGCTTGCACCCTTGAAGTCTAACCCCTTAGGAGAGGAAAAATCCCTTGGGTTGGAGTGGATTGTTGCAAGGGATGATGATCGTCTAACCAGAGTCTTTCCAGAGATGGTCAGAGGACTTGATTCACCATCGGTAGTGAGATGAGGCCAGGGCATCTGTACCCCTGAGGGTCCACATCGTGCCCTAGCTAGTACCGTTAGCATCCACCGAGAACTCGAGAGATTTGAGTTCTCGAGACCTCGAGTGTTGCGGATGTCTGTGTCATTGGGGCCTGGTTGTAGGGCGAGGTGTTTTGATTCATGCTTCGTGATTACGAATTCCAGCATGAAGGTATGCATGGTTGTCTTTCAACTGAAGGGGAACACTTTTCTATGGTGGAAGATGCTCCTTCCAATTTTAACATGGTCGTCGATGATGTGTCTTCAGAACAGTTCCAGAAGAGGTATCTTTCTAAGGAATTCGTTGAGCGCCAGCTCAATGAGTTGATGCCTTGCGACAAGGCGACCGTACGGTGCCGAGTAGGAGGCCCATTTTTGGAGCTTCTTCGGTGTGCTTCGCAACCTCACCGAGAAACTTAATGTCAACAAGTTTGTGTTGGCCTTAGCATTGGAATTCAGCTTCTACTTTGGGTACCAGGATTACTGGATCGAAGAAAGTATGTCGGAATGTGGGGAGCCACATTTCCAATGCGACTACCCAGTGAAGAGGACTAGAGCATCTGGATCAGTCGGACCCACTACCGTGGGAGATGTGGGCAAAGCCCATCAGATTCATGCAACAGTGAATAACCGCTAGGCATAGCATCAGTCAACTGTGCTCGAGACGTCAGGTATCGTCTCTAACCAGACCCTTAGTATTTTGATAAATCCCAGTGCTACCGAGAGTTTCACTTCTAATACAGTGCTAAAAGGATTAAGGTAAAGACAGTCGAACAGGATGAGTGTATGTTTTTTTTGTAGAGATGGCTTCAGGAGCCAACAGAAGGTTGGAGGAAAGTTTACGGGTTGTATCCTTAACCTGGGAGAGTTTGTCACCAAGGTCAACCTGTACGTCACGATCTTAGGATCTTATGATGTCGTAATTGGTATGGATTAGTTGGACTCGCATGAGGCGATACTCAACTGTAAGATGAAACGGTCGAGCTATGGACAAAGATGAGGGACAGAAACGTGTGGTTGTAGGACGGAACCAGGGATTTTCCCTGAGGTTCATCTCTTCTTTACATCTACAAACGAGCATGCGCAAGGGGTGAAATCTTTATGTGATCCTTGTGTTAAACGAGAAGGGAATATCAGAAGGTTTAGAACACCTTCCGGGGGTGAGAGAGAGTTTGCGGATGTATTTTCGGAGGAGATACCTATGATTCCACTGTAGAGGGAATTGAAGGTTACTATAGACCTAAAACTGGGAACTGAACCGATAAGCTAGAACGCGTTATCGGATGTCAACCCCAGAGTTACAGGAGTTGAGAATGCAACTGAAGGAATTGTTGGACCTGGGACTAATACGTCCTAGTCTGCCACCGTGTGGTGCACCTGCTATTTTCATACAAAAAAAGGATGGGTCGTGGAGGATCTGCATTGACTACCGTCAACTGAACAAGGCTATGATTAAGAATCAGTATTTGTTGCCGAGAATTGATGATCTGTTCGATCAAATGAAGGGTGTGACGGTATTCTCGAAGATCGACTTGCGATCAAGATACCACCAATTACGGATTAAGGAATATGACGTCCCTAAGACCACCTTTAATATGAGGTTTGGACATTACAAGTTCATTGTTTTACCGTTTGGACTGACAAACGCCCCAGGGGTATTTATAAGTTTGATGAATGGGGTGTTCCGTGAGTACTTGGACAAGTTCGTCCAAGTATTCATTGATGATATTTTGATCTACTCTCGGACAACGAAGAAGCATGACGAGCACTTGCGCTCAGTGCTACAGTGTCTACGAGAGAAAAATGGTATGGGAAGTTGTCCAGATGCTCATTTTTCGCAGATTCACTACTTAGGGCATGTCAACTCCGGTGAAGGCATCGCCATGGATCTAGCCAAGGTCGAGGCTATTATGGAATGGCCTACGTCAATGAATCTCCTGGAAGTGCATAGATTCATGGGTTTATAAAGATACTATCGACGGTTCATAGAAGTGTTTTCGAAGATAGAAAATCCGGTCATGGAATTGCAAAAGAAAAACAAGAAGTTTGTTTGGACCGAGAAATGAGCGGAAGCATTTCGGAGGCTCAAGGAGTTTTTGACAACAACACCGATACTAAAGGTCCCTGACATGGATGCGGACTTCTTGGTATGCACTGACACATCCAAGGAAGGCTTAGGCAGAGTCTTGATGCAAGACGGACGAGTGATACCTTACACTTTGAGGAAACTGAGAAGGCATGAGGAGAACTACGCGACGCAGGATTTGGAGTTGTTAGCCATCGTATATGCCTTGAAGGTTTGGAGACACTACCTTATTGGATGAAATTTTTATCTAAAGACTACCACTGTGGACTACAACACATATTTACACAAAGCGACCTGAATGCTCGACAACGACATTGGTCAGAATTGCTTAGTGAGTACGACTTCAAGATTACTCACATAAAAGGAACAGTGAACTGAGTGGTGGATGCATTGAGTCGGAGACCATGCATATTTTCGATCCTTCCTCTTCAGACAAATCTACGTGAAAAGATTCTAACTTTACAGTGTGATGATGACTGGTACAAGAGGTCGAGGGTTTTATTGGACAAAACACAATGATGGTACCCCAATTTGAAGGATTTTCATTTGATAGTGATGGTTTATTAAGGTTTAAAAATCGGATCTACGTACTACCAAACGATGAGTTGAGGATGTTGATCCTGAGTGAGGCTCATAGATCACTTTACATGGCTCACCCGGGAATCACGAAGATGAGGGCAGACCTTAAACCCTTATTCTTCTAGAAGGGAATGAAGGCATACATAGTCAACTATGTGGTCAGATGTCTAGAATGTCAGCAGGTAAAGGCTGAACATAGACACCCAACAGGATTACTACAACCACACGCTATTCTGGAATCAAAATGGGAGGTTATTTCAATGGATTTTATTGTTGGATTGCCACTGACGACAAGGAGACATGACTTGATTTTTGTAGTAGTAGACACTCTGACGAAGAGTTCTCACTTTATTCATGTCCGTATGATGTATCAGGCACCTAACGTAGCTAAATTTTTCATCAGTGAGATTGTGAGGCTGCATGGCATGCCTAAGAGGATTATATCTGATTGAGGATCGATGTTTACTGGATGCTTGTGGACGAGTTTCCAAGAGGCCTGGGGAACCCAACTTAACGTTAGTACTGCGAATCACTCGGAGACTGACAGGAAGACAGAATGAATGAACCAGACCTTGGAGGACATGTTGCGCATGTACGTGATGGACCAACAAAAGCTTTGGGACAAATTCTTGCCACTAGTAGAATTCACTTATAACAATAGTTGCCAAAGCGCCATTAAGATGGTGCCTTTCAAGTTTATTTACGGACGACCATGTTGGGCGCCTTTGATTTGCAATCAGCTTGAGGATAAGGTCTTGGTGGGATCGAAAGTGATCCAAGAATTGGAAGTTTAAATGAAAACCAAGACAAAGGATCAAGGAAGTGCAGTATCGAAAAAATAGTTATGTCGATGCGCGTCGTGTCGGCCGTAGTTACGATGTGGCGGTCGAGTATTTTTTTGTGTGGAAGAAATCGCATGAGAGTTTGATCAAGTTCAAAAAGGGGCTAAACTATCTCCTACGATATTGTGGAAGGGAGAGGCACATGGACTGATGACTAGCCTTGCCTGATTCCTGAGGCTTTTGCACGATGCATTTCACGTCTCTATTTGAGACTTTAGGATTAGTAATCCTACACGTGTTGGGCTTGAGCACCTTGTGGGTGTCGGATGAGAGTGCGCTCATGGATGAACCAATCTGCATCTTGCATCATCGCATTTGACAGCTACGATGTCGAACGATAGAGCAAGTCAAGTTCCAGTGGGACAATTATAGTCCACACTCGGTGACCTAGGAGGACACATATGATATGCGCCAACAGATTCCTTTTTTTTGTTTGATAGATAGACATATGATACTGTGATACACTGTATTTCGGCATATATACTATGAAACTTCGGGACAAAGTTTAGACCAAGAGGGGGTGTATGTAACATCCCACTCCGGTGCACTGAGAGAAATTATTCTTTGAGGACACTTGCTCGCAAGTGATCCGGATTATTAAGCTATTAAAACTTTTGATTTTGATTATGAGGTGTTATGGGTTGATGACATGTTGTTTTACTACATTGATATAGACAGGTGTTATTGACTCAATTTTACTGAGTGTGCAGGATTTTGGACCTCAAGGATGTAGAGGCAAATATGGGACCCCTTGGACTCCAGATCAGGTAAGGGAGTGTACCATTGGGGTTTGATTTTTCTACTATGATATTAGTGCATCTGATTAGATGATATGATATGGATATGTTCTGACATGATTTGTTGATGATGCAGGCTGATGATAGCTTGTCGACCAGACTCACATGTGGAGTAAAGGGGTCACGCATGACTACCAGAGATGTTGAGGAAGAGGTGTGGACAATAGCCCTGCCACAGACTACTAGCACTCCCGTTGTGGCTCAAACTGTAGGTTAACGATTACCTAGTTCGAGAGGACCCACGATGCCGTGAAGGAAGACTGTGACAATCACTCACGATGATTCTAAAGGGTGTGCAATATGGCGGGGGCCTTATTCCATAGAGGCCCTTAGCCTCCCACAAGTTCACCTAGTGAAGTATTGACTCATGGGTTATTGATGTCTACCAAGTCAGTCAAGAGGCGAGTGGCACCCTTGGAGCACGTAGTGCATCCTGAAGGGCACATCATGCAAGGGAACAGATGAGGTGAGTGGCACCCTTGGAGCACGTAGTACGTCTTGAAGGGCACATCGCGCAAGGGAACAGATGAGGCGAGTGGCACCCTTGGAGCACGTAGTGCGTCCTAAAGGGCACATCGCGCAAGGGAACAAATGAGGCGAGTGGCACCCTTGGAGCACCTAGTGCATCCTGAAGAGCACGCCATGTTGTTGATGAAAGAGGAATGAACCTAGATGGCCTTAGGATGAATAACATGTTAAGTATTTTTAAAACAAATACCCTAATTAAATGTCGTCCAATACGAAAATTTAAGGTTTAAGTCTAAACTATGCTAGTGGTAAAATTTTATCTCTCAATAATAATAATAATAATAATAATAACCACATGAATAATAAGTATGATCTTCGTTAAATCTTGTAACATGAAGGGAGTAAGAAATATATTGTTTCAAAAAAAATCCGTTGCATTAAAATTTAAAAAGGGAATTAATTGTTTATTTACCTTGATAAATTAAAATATACTAATTAAATAAGAAAAGGGAAAAAGGGTTAATTTCCACACCTGCCTTCTTTTTGAGTTCTAAGTAAAAAGGGGAAAGAGGGAAAATCTAAAATATTAGGAAACTAGGAAAAGAGGTAAACATAAAAAGGGAAAAAGGGGAACTTAAGGGAAAAAGTGGAAAGTCAACTTAGTAAAGAATCTACCATTTAAGAACTTTCTAATTTAAACTGAATTAGCAATTTAATAATAGGGAAAGCCTTTAAAACCTGTAAGGGAATTTGGGGACACCGAGGAGTGATGCTAGGAGTAACTCTAGGTGGGTGAGAGAAATAAGATAATTAACTAATTAAAGAAATCAAATAATGGAGGAATGTAGGGGATGGGGGACACTTGTACGCAGAAGAATTTTTAGGAATTTATTTTTAAGATTTTATTTAAATGAGATTTTAGGAAATAAAGGAAGTTCGAAAATCTATATAATGAAGGAGGGATAAGGATAAGGGGGATCTTCTATTTATGTAACGTTGTGCTGCAGAAATATCTACTTGACTGATTTACTTGTGGGAGTTCGGATACCCAGCTCGGAGGGGAGTGGTAGCTCAGCCTTGCGAGGCGAGCTGAGAGCTAGAAAAAACCTTTGGATAGTGTGTGTGGCCCCTTTGCATCTTGGGGGGCTAAGGGGGAAGAAGAGTACCCCTAGTATTGGCTGTGAGGTACCGGTGAAGTCTCGTCGGTCGGCAAGGGGGAGTGGCTCGGAGCGCAAGGGACAACATTCAGAGCGGGCGATCAGGAAATGGTACGCTCTCTTCATTTTTCTATGGTAGAATGTATTAGGTCTTATGCTTGGATCTGCTTATTTAATGGAAAGGTAAAATGATTTTTTTTTTTAAATTGGTGACTGAAACCCTCCTTAGCTTAGTTCGATGGTTGTTGACTCCCATGGCCTTTGTTTTCCCACATGTCTAGACCACATTGATGTGTTGATTGTGTCCTTCGTGGTTGCTTATATTCGTCCCTAGCTCCCCAGTCTTCGCCTGAGCAGTCAGCCAGGAGCTTGATCTATGGTCGTCACCTTAGCATTAAAAGACCTATGGATCTCAACGCCCTTCTTTTCTGTGCGAGGATGGTGAAGCAAAGGAAGAACCCATCCATCGTCTACCTCTGCTGTTTGTCCTTGGTTGATTGTTGGTCTTGGGCCTTCTTGCGTTCGAATACCTTTCTGTATTGTTCATTATTTTCCACTGCAAGTATTCAACCACATAATGTTTTTCTCTGCAAATTAATGTATCTCGTGGGAAAATTTACACAGCGAAATTTAAACTTTAATTACTACATTCTTCAGTTGAGATTAAACATTTCCTTGAGCACATGCTTTGTCTACACCGAAACCACCACGAATTTTACTTACTGGAATTTTATTTTACTATGATGGGGCGTGGTTGCAGTGGATAGGGATGTGCTTTCTTGTGCTGGAATTCTCTGCACTTAGCTACTTATCTCTGTGCCATGTAGATTAAAACTTGATTTTTCTCCTCGTTTTAATTGTTGAATCTTGGATAAACCCCTGGGACTTGAATGCCAGATTTTCTGCGCTTTTGGAGATTGTTTCCTTAAGCATTTTCCTGTGATGGATCCCCTCTGAGTTTTTGAAGTATTTACACAGTGAATCATGAACAACAAGTCTGTACCTCGATTTAAATCCTTGCCAGCGAAATTTATGTTTGCATCACTTCTATGTTTGTTTATTGTGTCTTAGTAACCTCCGTGTTTATAATGAGTTTTCTATTCCCTTTTTCTCCTGCGTTGGGACAATGATAGCTGCCTACAAGAAAATTTAATAGCAATTTCTACATTTTTTTTGTGTGGCTACCAATTTATAGCTGCCTACAAGAAACATGAACTGACGAATTACCCTCTGCAATTGAATGCTTGACCATGACTTTACTCGGCATGTCATTAATGTCTGATTGGCGTATTTACTCAGCCATTTAATAGACCACTTTCCAGCTCCTCTTAGACTTCGTTCCCTACAGATAAAAATAAAAAGAAAAAACATCTCTCTTTATGCGGAGTAAATCTCAACAGAGCGATACACGAATTGAATGCTGGCAAATGTTATTCTTGTTTTTATCGTTCATTGGCATGTTGGACACTTGTACGCTTTGGCATTGAAGATGTCTCTGTAAGCCTCGTGTAACATTATGACCCAATGCGTTCTTGCGCATTAATCTCATACAATTTCTAAAGGCCACGCCCAGTCAACCTATAGAGATGGAGACGGTAGTCTGTGGTGTTTTCTTCTCTCTTTGGAGTGCGTTTTACTACAGCAACAACTTCAATTTTGTGTCAATCGATTTTAGGGTAGTGTTGATTGACAGTGAAGTTGTAGTTAAAATTTGCGTTTACCTTCCAGTCGATTTATATTGTTATTGTACAGAGAAGTCATACATCTCTTGACAACGAGTGTACCGAACAAGTTTTCCCATGATACTTGGATATTGGCCTTTACTTAAACCGTCATTTACCTTTTTATTCAGGACTACCAATCATTGCTTCAAGACCTACGTTTTCATTGTCTCTTATTTTTTTGCGTTTTCATCTATTGATGGCATTAATTTTGGGCAATTCACCTTGTAATTGGTAAGTGTGGCTACCAATTTATAGCTACCTACAAGAAAATTTAAATGCAATTAATAGATGGTAGAGATTTGGTGGTTGTGGTGGAAGGTTGCGTTGACTATTAATTTATTGACGACAGTGTTTGATTATTTATAATTGCAATCGTTATTGATGTTATCAATGAGTTCCTATTGCAAACGTTTGCAAGAATGAGCTCTATAAAATCATTCTCTTTACCTAAGTCACAATATTACCCCACCTCACTTCTAATCACCACCATTCTTGTGGCTTAATCCTTTGTTTTAGTGAGATATGTATACACTTAGAATTTCTCTAAGGTTTAGTTCCCCATTTGATTTGAATTTAGTCTCTGTGTATTGTGGTTTTATGGTATTGATGGTTATGGAGTATTTTATTTAATTATTAACACACCTTGTATGGTTGATTATATTTTCAATTCACTGATTAAATAGCATAATATTGGTATTTCTTTGTTCTTGATCTTACTCAATCTAAACTTCTACTATGATATTATTGATCCTTTACTCATCATATCCTTGACATTCCTACTAGTAGTAGTGGTGTAGTTTTGTATATTGGGAACTCAACATGCATAATGTGATATCACTATCTAAGGCATGCTTATAATTCTATTAAAGTAGTTAGGGTAATTTAAATAATAATTACTTGGTTGAGATCCAACCCCTTTAATGATGACCCTTCTTCCAACATTCACCTAATGAATGGAGCAAAATTGAATAGGTAATTTGAATAATAACCTTATATTAAGTCCATGTGTACTCAAGGATTAAGGGGTATATCATCTTCACACCTATTGATTATTTAGGACTCGTCAGTTTGGACAGCCTTGTCTTTTAGATATAGAAGTAGTGTATAATCGCTTTTTAAAGGATGAGTAGTGCACTTACATTAATAGACGCGTACCGTGCGGGCAAGCATGTTGATTCTTGAGTTATGTTTAGTTCACCCTTGATAACGTTTAGGTCCTTGGAACCTTACCATAGTTTACCCTTCACACCTAGACCTCTTACTTAACCTTAGGGATTCTTGGATGTCATCGAGTCATTTATTGGATTGCGCATCTATGAGCGATGTATTCATGCATCTTGACGACCTGTTTCTTGGGGGCATAGGTGTAGTCTTCCTATTAGTTATTTCGGCCCTTAGCGCATTGGATTTATCTTGAGACCCTTGTCCAAATAGGTTATGTTGTGCCAGGGTTATTGCCACATCTGACGCCTGGGGACGGCATGATCCTTGATGAGGGGACCATGGCCAGAATCTGTGCTACCCATTGTCGGTGTTGTTCATTGTAGTCGTTTGGCGCTTAGGTTGAACGCCTTCATGCGTTTGGTGGCGTGCCATCGAGGTCTTAAAGTCAACTGGTCATCAAGGTTGTCATGTTGGGACGGGGATGTTATCCCTTAGCTTGTAGGTGTGGTCATGTGGTGTCGGGCGGGTAGTCATTTCTATCTGTTGGTTTACACATGTTTCACCCAGTTGCTCCTTGCAATAGTGCATGGAGTCATAGTTGTCTGTTGCTAGATCTACGTGTTGTGTTCATTACCTGGTTGTGTGGTTTGTTGTTTTCGTCTTTTCCGTCTGGCAGAAAAAAATAAAATTGCACTTCTACCTTGTTGGTAGTCGTAATGATGAGGGGACTTACAACCACAAACTCAATTGGAATTATAGCATTGAGAAAAGGATTATTGGGGGATGGAAATCTTATTATGGGCTTGAAAAGAATTGTAAATCAACTGATCGTTGGAGTTGGGATAAGAAGAAAATCCTCTTTGAGACTCTTGTTACACCTATTATTCTTTGTGGATGTGAAGTCTGGGGTTGTAGTATCTCTCGTGAATCCTGGAGAAAGATAGAGAAAATACAAAATAATTTTATAACCTATAATCTCAAAATTAAAGGAAATACGCCCTATCCCATCCTCCTCGTAGAAACAAGCCTCTCCCCCATTGANAGCATGGCTATGACTAGGTACCTAATGTATAAGAACAAGTTAAACAACATGGAAGACAAGAGGCTACCTAAAATTGCTTCAAAATCAAGTCATAACCACCATCGACTCAAGTGAGGATGGCATAAAGACGTCTGGTCTTGGCTAAACTATTGGGGAATCATGGAAGAAACCATTTTGCAGAATAAAGATAATATTAAAAAAAATGTCAAATCAAAATTTAAGGAAAAAATGTGGTGTTATAAAGAGTTAGAGGAAAAAATAAAATTAAGGTATTATAAAGATGTAATCAACCCTAATCTAGAAGATCAAAATTATCTATCTGTTTTGCCAAGTGTAAAGAAAAAAATAAGCATTGCTAAGATAAGAACAAATTCTCATGAGCTCCATAGTGAAACTGGGCGTTGGTCAATTCCTAAAACACCATGGGATGAAAGAGTGTGTCACCTTTGTGACACTAAGAAGGTTGAAGATGAAAAGCACTTTCTCTTAGATTGTCCAGCCTATACCCATATTAGATATCATTTTCAAAATATTGATCACACTAACAACCATCCTAACCTCTTAACTCAACAAAAGTATGATGATCTTGGAAAGCTTCTCTTAATGTTTTTCAAGTACAGAAACAAAATTCTAAAGAATCACAAGTAATCACTTAGTCTTAAGGTCTGAGAGACCAATTAGGTCTTAGTGGACGTTAATCATCATCATCATCATCATCAATATAATAAAATACATATTTATTTTATTTTATTTTTATCCCTTAATAATATAAAAAAATTCAAATTTATAAAAATATAATAAAATACATATTTTTATTTTATTTTTATCCCTTAATAATATAAAAAGGGTTCAAATTTATGTATTTTTAAATAGACACCATTGTGTTTTAATCATTTTAGAAAATATGGAATCATAGTCGTTTTGGATGATTATTTCAAAGCACGTTCATTGGTTTTTGTAATGGAATGGTTATAACTATCCTTACATTAAATCATCCAAAATCCATGTTTTTAAACTCTTTTTATTTATTTAAAAAATAAAATAAAATTTATGGTTAAAAAATACGTTCAGTATAATTAACATGTTTGTAAGAATTCAATATTCGTACATTACATCATCCCATTTACGAAGGCATAATATATTTACTAACTTATTTTAATAAAGGAAAAATATTCATAAGGTATTGATTCATTTTATTTTATTCATGTGGATTATGATCCATTCTTTAATAAAACGGTTATATATATATATATATATATATATATAATTTTATTGATTAATTAAATTTTTAATAAAAACATTTTAAAATTTAAATTTATAATCAATATAAATTTATTTTAATTTTGGATTTATTAGAGAAATCAAATTTGTTAAAGTTCTAAAGTTCTTAAGTTTTTCAATTTAAAAAAAAAATACTTTAAGGGACTTGATTACTTTGATGGCATGATAGAATGTGACTTAAGATGGATTTACATTGGCCATTTCCATGTGCCAAATCCATGATGAGCATGGAAGGAATTATACATCTCCCTCAAAATGAGGAGCATATCATTTAAATTTTTTAACCATAATAATTTTTGTACTTTCAATTCCTTTATAGAGTTAGACCATGAACACAACAAAAGAGCATTGAACCTCATAATATTTTGTTTAAAAGAGAAAAAAGATGAGGACATGTTAGTTCTAGTAAAGGAAGAACTACAAAATAAATTACATGTTAGTATCAATACTAACATGTAATTTATTTTGTAGTTCTTCCTTTACTAGAACTAACATGTCCTCATCTTTGGGTGAAATCATGAAGGTGGGTTACACTTTTGCTTGTTTTATGACAAAAAAAACTGTATTTTCACAAGTTATTCAACTTCCGACATATAAAAGTATTTTTTTTATTTAGAATTTCACTTTATAGTAAAAACAAAACTTGTG
>ML816164.1:96439-111109 GCA_009831015.1 Picea engelmannii | reverse complement strand
ATTGGTAAAGGAAGAACTACAAAATAAATTACAATTTGAAACAACTTGTCTTAGAGAATAAAAGAAGCTGGGAAAAATAATTGATCATAAATACAGGTTAATTTGTGTTGAAGTAAGGTTTAAGGACCATAAATAGGGCATACTTAGTAAAACTTCCAATTTAAAAGGGTCAAGAAAAATCATAAATCAACACCTCATTCAATAAGACCAAGATGAATTAAGGAATGAAGGAAAACAAACAATAATTATAAATAGAAAAATTGTTATTATGTACAGAGACCAAAAACATAATAATAAATAGGGAACTGGAGATCCTCTCTTACAATTGTAGTGGATTTTCATGGAGCAAAGGGCCCATTTTAAGTTGGATCTCGAGTGAAATTGATATTATATTTCTTATTGAAACTTGAGAGAATGAAGAATGTAAGGTCCCTAACATACCAGGATTTGTCTTGTGGTCAATATGGAACAAGATACCCTACCACAGAGGGATTGGAGACATATCTTGTTACATAAAAATAACATTTTTCCTCACATTAGGATTCACAAGAAAGACCCTTTCAGTTACTACATAAGGATGGATATTTTTATATTAATGTTAAGAATATTTGTATTGTAATATGTTATTTCATGTTGATTAACAATATAATTTATAAGAAAAATAATATAGCTAAAAATTGTGCTTAACAACGGCTTAGAGCATGATAATTACAATATGAGAAAATAATACATTATCTTCTTCCTAGGAGGCTAATTCTATAACAACAACTAATCAAGTTATTATCTTAAGCAATGATTCCAACATTAATCATCTATAGCTAGATGAAGACATTTTTCTAGCTATTAGATACAAAAGAAACTCCGAAGATTTGGTTGAAAATTTGTTTAGTACCAATCTCATCAAGCTCTATAGTTATCAAGATATAAGAATTTGCAATGGTTTAAAGAGGTGTCTAAAATCCAACTAAATGACTTGTATTCATGGGATTGGATGTAGTGTCTTATATTATGTGACATTTGATGTCTAAGTATACAACCAAATAGTAAATTTTGACATCCTAAACGACCATGAATGCTACTCTGATAAAATTGACATGCACAAAAGTCTCATTAAAATTAATTGTGATAACCAAAAACACTTAATATTCATGAAATATAAACTTGATCCTTTTTTAAATGATTTAAATAAATAATTAAAGTTCTTATCAAATAAGGACAATATTGAAGATCTCTATAAAGACTATGATCTCTACTTCCATTAATAAGTGCTCTATCGAGGTGATGTGCAAAGTGAAAAATAGAATGACCAACCCTTGGTATGTTAAAGAATGTAATATTTTCATAAAATCCGTTAAGCATGCTTCTAACGAGTCCTTAAAATTTGACAAGATAAATAGGTAAAAATCCCTAATTAAAAGGGAAAAAAAAAAGGTACTAGATAAATATGAAGCAAATAAAGCTTTTGAAGCTACATAAGCTAGTTCGTAAGAAATTTTGGAGGAAAATTTTGACTCATAAAACTAAAGAAAAGAATATGATTCATGTGAGGGACCAGAATACCTACCATAAAAATATTTATGGATCCCCTGATGTCATGGAAAAAAACCAAACCCTTTCTACAAAGGAAGAGTTTTTTCTATATAAGTCATTGAGTTTGGGGTTAAGTATCTCACAAAAGGGAAATCTAAAGACATTGAAGGCTACCAAGATTTTTTTTTTTTAAATGGAGGGCATATCCTCATCCCTCACACCCCAAGATATTCAATTTAGCACTCAAGAGAGGCTTCTTGAAACCCTAGACTCAAAACCTCATTGTTCCTATCTTTAAAAGTTGGGATTGAAATAACCCCTCTAATTGTAACACCATTATGATTTCCCCACTTTTAACCAAGTTATATGGAATTATTTTGGAAAGGAAGATTAGTGTATGGCTAGATAAAGTCATGGAAAAGGAGCTAACGACTAGGATAGATTTAGTAGATATTATTCAACTCTGGACCATCTTGTTACACTTAGGATCATTGTGGAGGAGTGTCACAATATTAAAATCAATATCCCATGTTGTTGTTTTTTTACTTTAGAAAAATGTTTGACATAGTGCTCACGATTAACCTTTAGAATAGGCTAGAGGAGATAAAAGTTCCTTTTGAGCTAAGAGATACTAAAATAAGGTTGTATGAAAATGTTATTTCCAATTTTAGGAACACTAAGGAAGTGAACTCATACAAATATCTCATAATCGATCTTCATCAAAAGCTCAATTGGAACTATAGAATTGACAAAAAAAATAACTGGAGGGTGGAAAGCTTATTATGGGCTTGAAAACAATTGTAAATTAGTGTAACTTTGTCTATGGGATAAGAATAAAATCCTATTTGAGATTCTATTCACTCCTTTTGTTTTATATGGTTGTGAATTTTGGGGCTATATAATATCTAAAGAATCACGGATAAGGATAGATACAATCCAAATGTGTTTTATAACTTATAATTTCAAAATGAAAGAAAATACACCCTATCCCATCCTCCTCATAGAAGTGATTATTTTCCCATCAAGAGCACAACTATGACTGGGTACCTAATGTACAAAACCAATATAAGCAACATGGAAGACAAGAGGCTTCCTAGGATTTCTTCAAACTCCAATCAAAATCACTTATGACTCAAGTAAGTTTGGAATAAAGATGTCAAGTGTTGGATCAATAATTTGGGTATAAGGGAAGATGTCACTTTTCAAGATAACAACAACATTAATCACATTGTTGCATCTAAATTTAAGGATAAATTGTGGTGAAATAAATAATTAGAGGATAAAAGAAAATTAATATAATATAAGGAGCCAATCAACCCTAATATAGAAGATGTAAAGTATCTCTATGTTTTAATAGAATAAAAAATAAAATCAACTTTTCCAAAATAAGGGAAAACTCTCATGAGATCCATACTTAAATAGGGCATTTGACAATTCCTAAAATGAAATGAGTCTAAATAATTTGTGATCTTTGTGACATTAAGAGGGTTGAATATGAATTTAACTCTTATATTGTTTTGAGTACACTCACATTAAATCTCAATTTCAAAATATTTTCTACAATATTCCAAACATTTTCACTCATCAAAACTATTGTAATTTATGAATGTTTGTCTTAATTTTTTTTTTAAATGAAGAAACCCAAGTACCATCTTTACCTTTCTTAAAGTCCAAATATCTTTTTTCATAATTTTATATTTTACATTAAACATAATATGATATAAAATATTATATTCTATTTTTAACATCATAATAACAAATAGTAGAATTAAAAAGTTTAAAAAAAAGTTAATTTCAAATAAAAAGAAAATTATTTAATTGCATTAATATTAATATCATAAATATTTTTGAGATTATTTTATGATTAATTACAAAAAAAATATAAAAGCATAATACTATGTCAAAATGAATTATTGTATCACGTTAATATGAAATTTAGATTCATAATATTCGTATCATTAAAAATTAAAAACTATCAAGCAACTTGAATGGGCCTAATGGTTAAAAACATGTGTTTCCTACTCGGAGATCACAAGTTCAAATCTAGAGGGGAGTAGGGTAATTATTATTATTAACGACCAACCCTTGGTATGATAAAGGATGTAAAATTTCTAGGAAATCCATTAGGGATGCTTCTAATGAGTCTTTAAAGCTTGATAAGATCAATACATACAACTCCATAATTATGCAATGTCCCTAATATGAACCCTTTCTAATTGTACATATAGGATGGTGAGTCGTTGGCACCAAGTTTTGGTTTTTCACGCACCTGAGTAGTGCATGAGGATTGTTATCAAAGGAAGGGTGCACACATTTCATAGTGTTGTGCGTATTTGAGTAAGGGCATGGGGATTACCTGGAATAGCGCAAGAGACCGAGTTATATATATATATATATGAGGTCGAGGAGCATGTGTTGTTATGAGGCTGGTGAGGCCGGAAGCAAATAGGATAGTGCAGATATCCTTGTAAAATGTAATTATACTCAAGTTATTAATAATATCACATCGTTGTGCGTAGACATATCAAATGAAAAGAGATGGGGGGATAACTCCACCGGAAAAGGGAAAAGCGGGGGGGACTTAAATCCTAGGGAATATTTTATTAATGTTTTCGAAAAAGTGTAGTTTATGGATATTTATTTATCCTAAGTTCCTGACGGATGGGAATGGGTCACCAAGTGGATAAATCTACTTATGAAGGTGACAAGTGTCTAGTTTAAGTCATGCAATATATGTTGTTGGCCTTAGTGTATTTCGAAAGGAATAACTCATTCGGGGAAATTATTCACTCATTTTCTCATGTGTAGAGGAGGTCGGACCATCTGAGAAGGAAAACTATTACCTTATCTCTAGAGAAAATATTGTAAGGGTTTTTTATATTGTAACCAAAGTTTTCCTATCGAAGAGAAGAGTTTTCAGGACCGTGAGAATTCTCTCTAGGTGAGATATTTTCTACCGAAGAGGCGGGTTGTCAGGCCCATGAGCATTCTCTTGAGGTGAGATTTTTACTGGGAATCGTTCCCTGGTGTGTTGGGAATTAGTTTCAAGGCTATGAGACTTATTGTCTGATCTATTGTTGGAACCCTAGAATGGAAGTGGTGCAGCCGAGGGACTGTTGAGTAGAGAAGGGGAACACTTCATTAGGTGTGACATGAACGTGGGGAATGAGATACTGTAGGATAGTTGCAACAGTGATCACCTTGGACTAACCAATTTTGTTGATTATCATACCTTATCTTGGAATTAGGAAACTTTTTTCCCTGGGGAAGTTAACACCATCTCAGGGATGACCTGTTTTTCAAAGTGTATGAGCAATAGAGTCTATGGCTGGGAGGAACACATTTATTGCATGATTAATTATCTGTGTTTAATATGGGTTAAATTCTTATATGTTGTTACATATAAATAATTGTTGTTATTTTGTATTATGCTACTTGCACATGTATGTGTGGTGCTATAGTCAATATCCGTAGTCATGTATGAGTATGAAATTTGTTGTTAGTTTTATTGTTATGTTAACCTTATGATATTGGTAAGGAATCTCCATGGTGAAGATAGAATGGCCATGCACATAGAGAATACTTTGTGTGCACCAGAGGCTATATTTACTTGTATGCACAGGGAAGTAGTCTACGTGCACAAGGAGGACATAATTGGCATGTGACGCCAAAATGATTGCATGCACAGTAGATATCACATGTTCATAGTGGATTACATGCACAATAGTGTTGTGTTCTCATAATTCTTGCGCACGCAACTGTTTTGAGTTACTTCCACTATTTTAAGTTGTGTAATAAGAGGAAATTTTGTGTGGCGCAACTTAGTTTGGGACTAAGCATGTTACATCAAGTATTATTGTGCAAACTAATGTTATAGACTAGAATATGCACATTGGATTTTGGAGTAGCATTGCTTAGTTGTAGGATAGGTAATGTTACATTTTAGTATCATATCAATTTAGTAACGAGGATGTTACATTGTGGTCTTAGAGCAGTTTTCCAGTAGGGATGTTAAAAATTAAAAGGAAAAAAAGGTACTATATCAATAAAAGGAAATATCAACTTTCATAACTATATAAGATGGATCCTAAGAAATTTTGGAGGAAAATTCTAGTCTGCAATACTAAATAAAATAATATGATTCCCTTAAGGGACTGGAATTCCTACCTTAAAATTATTTACGAGTTCCCTAATGCCATGGACACCATTCTTATTGTCCCTATAGAGGATGAAGTGTTCTCTTTGGTTGACATAGAGTTTGGGGTTAAGAGAATTGAAAATGGGAAAGCTAAGGACATTGAAGGCTACCAAGCTGAAATTTTTATAATCATAGGGCCTATCTTCATCCCTCACATACACAATCTCTTCAATTTAGTAGTCAACCAGGGCTTCCCTAAACCCTAGATGCAAAGCCTCATTGTTCCTATTTTTAAAAGTGGGGATAAAAACATTTTGTATAATTATAGGACCATTATGATTAGCCCAAGTTTAGCCAAACTTTGTGGAATTATTTTGTAAAAGAAGATTATCCTTTGACTAGAAATTCACTGTAAAAGTGGTAAATGATGAGCCAGGTTTAGGAGATATCATTAAGATTTGGATCATATTTTTACTTTTAGGATCATTGCAGAGGAGTTATGCAATACTAAAACCAATATGTTTTGTTGTTTTGTTGAATTCAAAAAAACTTTTCACACGGTTCCCAGAAAAAACCTTTGGAATAGGTTAGAAGATATAAAAGTGCCTTTTGTTTTGAGGGTTGTTGTAATAAGGCTGTATAAGAACATTAATTCCAATTTTAATAACATTGGTGGTTTTTCAAAAGATATTAACTGCAATATTGGAGTCAAACAAGGTTTTCCCTTGTCCCCTACCTTTTTTGGCATATACATTGACAAGTTAGAACATTGCTCAGAAGAAGCAGGTTGTGTCGTCCCTACTCTCATTGGTATAGTTTTCAATATTCTTCTTTGTGTCTATGATATTGTTCTTATGGTGAGGAGTCCCCGTGAACTTCAAAACCAACTAATAATCCTCAAGGATTTTTTCTCCAATATGGGTATGATTGTTAATACTGACAAGACTAAGGTCATGATCATTAAATCCATTAAGATCACTTATGATACCTTTGTATATGAAAAAAAAAACTTGGATGAAGTGACTTCATACAAATATATTGGAATAGATATTCACCACAAGCTCAACTGGAATTATAGCATTGAAAAAAGGATTAATGGGGGATGGAAATATTATTATGGGTTTGAAAATAATTGTAAATCAATCAATATTTTTGGATATGCGATAAGAAGAAAATACTCTTTGAGACTCTTGTTACGCCTATTATCCTTCATGTATGTGAATTATCGGGATGTATTATATCTCGTGAATCCTGGATAAAGACAGATAAAATACAAACGGATTTTATAACCTATAATTTCAAAATTAAATAAAATACGCCTTATCCCATCCTCCTCTTAGAGGAAATCATTTCCCCCATTGAGAGAATGACTATGACTAGATAATTAATGTATAATAACAAGTTAAACAACTTGCAAGACAAGAGGATTCCTATAATTTCCTCAAAATACAGTTGTAACCACGATCAACTCAAGTGAGGATGGAATAAAGATGCCCAATCTTGGCTAAGCTATCGGGGAATCATGGAAGACACCAATTTTCAAAATAAGGATACTATTAAAAATATCATCAAATCAAATTTTAAGGAGAAATGTGGTGTGATAAAGAGTTAGAGGAAAAAATAAAATTAAGGTATCATAAGGATGTAATGAACCCTAATCTAGATTATCAATATTATCTCTTTGTTTTGACAAGTCTAAATAAAAAAATAAGCATTGCTAAAATAAGAACAAATTCTCACGAACACCATAGTGAAATTGGATGTTGGTCAATTCCTAAAACACCATGGGATGAAAGAGTGTGTCACCTTTGTGACACTAAGAAGGTTGAATAAGAATTTAATCACTTTCTCTTAGATTGTCCAGCCTATACCCAAATAAGATCTCAATTTCAAAATATTTGTCACACTACCAACCTTCCTAACCTTTTAACTCAACAAAAGTATGGTGATATTGGAAAGCTTCTCTTAATTCTTTTTGAGCACATAAACACAATTTTAAAGAATTGCAAGTAGTCTCTTACCCTCTTAATCATCATCATCTTCATAAAAGATATTTAGTAATAACTTTTGAGATAAAAAAAAATTGTATAATTGTTTATTATATATATATATATATATATATATATAGATAACCTTTAATAAGACTAATAAAACAAACATTTTAATTTTATTTAAATTATTGAGAAAAAATATCTAATTTAATATACCAAACTATATATCTATTAGGCATTACCCATCACGGTTATACAAGATCTTTTATTGTAGATAATAACCATGATTACCCATTATGGTGATTACCCATTATGGTTATTGTAGGTAATTTGTACAAGAATTTAATTTTAAATGGTAACAAATTCACATTATTTTTAAATTCTGTTAAGATTTAATTTAATAAGATATTGTATTAAATTTAATAATAATTGTGATAACAATTCACATTTAAACTAAATCTAATTAACAAAATGATATTTTTATTTAATCAAAATAAAATAAATTAATTTAAATTTAAGGTAATTTAATTTTAATAATTATATTAAAATAATAAAATATATCTTTTACATATAAATTTTAGAATTTTAATAAATTTTGAAATTTTAGTATAGCTTATCATCCAAAATCAGATGGACAAACATAGAGGGTGAATCAAGTGATTGAAGATATGTTGAGGATGTATGTGATTGATAAACCATCAAAATGAGAAGACTACTTACACTTTGTAGAGTTTGCTTATAACAATGGGTACCAAGCATCTCTAAAGATGAGCCCATTTGAGGCACTTTATGGCAGAAAGTGAAACACACCAGTAAGTTGGGATAACCCAGTAGACAGAGCAGTGGTTGGGCCAGATTTGCTCAGGGAAAGGGAGGAGCAAATGATAAAAATAAAACAAAATTTAAAGGTTACCCAAGATAGGCAGAAAAGTTATGCTAATAAGGGAAGAACTCACAGGGAATTTAAAGTGGGTGATCATGTATTTTTTAAAGTAAAAGCCAACAAAAGTTCCATGAAGTTGGGAAATTGTTCAAAGTTGGCAACTCACTATTGTGGACCATTTTAAATCCTAGAGAGGATTGGTCCAATAGCTTATATGATTGCATTGCCTACACCTATGTCTGTTCATAATGTATTCCATGTATCATTGCTCAAGAAATATTTACCTGGTGCTAATCATGTCATTGATTCAAATGTGATCCAAGTGGAGCAAGAAGGTGCTTTCCAAGTGCATCTAGTGCACATTTTGGATCGGAAAATCAAGCATCTCTGGAATCGAGCCATAGGGCTTGTAAAGGTCCAATGGACCTAGTATAGTCCCGAGGACACTACTTGGGAGAATAAGGATGCAATGCAGGCATAATACCCAGATCTTTTTGAGGATTTTTGAAATTTTGTTGTATATGGGTACATGATGCATTGAGGACAATGCATAAATAAGGGGAGGGGATTGTAATATCCCTAGGTCGAACCCAATTGTAATGTAAATGAAAATGTACTTAAGTTGGTGAGCTACTTGATATCATTTTGTTTGCACATTTCATGGCATAGTGCGTGCATGTACTACGCAGTAAAAAGAGGAAGTTTGCACATCCTTGGATACCGCACGCAACAACTTAAGTGTGCACGATTTTGAGGCCTGGTGGCCTTTTGTGTATATGTTGTTTTTTATAGGCTGGTGAGCCAATTATTATAAGCTAGGATGTTTATGTTTTGATTAGGTCGGAGAGCCTAGATGTTAAAGGCCAGTGCGCCTATTTTTGTATATGTCTCATAATTAATATAAAATACATCATTGCACGCAGACCAACCACGATAAAAGAGATGGGGGACTAAACTCCATTAGTTAGAGAAAGGGAGAGGCCTAAAAGTTAAGGAAAATGGCTAAGCTAGGGAGATTAAGCCAAAAAGGAATATTATATTAATATTTCTTAAATCATAAAGTATGGATAATTATTTTATCCTAAGTTCTAAAGTTGGGTACAAGTGGGCCAAAGTAGCTCCCAACACGACAAGTGTCAAGTTGGGGACATGCATACATATTGTTGGGACTTAGTTCATTTTTCCATCTTTTCCATCATTCAGTCATCTAGTCAATAATCCATGAGCATGCACACACCCATTGAGCTATCCTTCATATCTTCATGACTGTACTTGAACTTGTATCCAGAGCCATTTTTGTGTTGGTGTATCTGGTTAGCTTGGGAGATGGACTGAAGAAGCAAGTTGTCAGGCCCATGGGATATTGAAGAGGTGGGCTTTCAGGCCCGTGAGAAATTCTCTGGGTGAGAGAATTGTCGGGAATTGATTTCCTGAAGGTGCTAAACTGCAACTACAGTGCTCTGAGACTTCTTGTCCTGCCTGTTGATGAAGCCCGAAAAGGAAGTGGGGTAGCCGAAGGACTGTTGAGAAGAGAAGGGGAACACATCCTAGGTGAGATAGGCATGTGGGGAATGAGGGACTGTAGGTTTTTAGTTTGATTTGGAACCTGAGACAAAGTCTTTCCTTTTGTCTATGAGCCTTTAGCCTGGTTAGGAATCCCTTTACCCAGGTGGAGTTTAGTCCCAGCTCGGGGGTGACTCGTTGTTGAGAGTGATGAACAATGTGTTCTAAGGCTAGGAGGTCCTTGGAAGGTCTGCACGTAGTTGGTGACATTCTTACCAAGATAAGTGCCAATTGTGTGATAAATTTACATGTTGCATTGCTATTTATGTGCGGTTATAACTGTGTTTATTTTTATGGGTATTTCCTATATATGTTGCATGTATATGTTTATTGTTATTTCAGTGTGAATCCGTGCATTTACAATGTATTTGGCGGTCTACGTTTTATACATATGTTTCCGCAAGAGTTTTGTGTGTGTATATTTTAATTGCATGCAGTTCAAAAAACTTTATGTGGCATAGCTCAGTTGGATGTTGGGTATGTTACAGTATGTTCCGCAGAGAGAACAGTAAGAGTTCTCTGGCGTAGTGTGGCCCATCATGGATGGTCGGGGACGTTACAACTTAGGATAAAATTTTAATAAATTTTGAAATTTTCTTTTATATAAAATTAACCTAATATTAAAATTTATAATTAACCTAAAATTTATAATTTAAAAAATTAACCTAAATTTATAATAATTCATAATTTACTTTAATAAGGCATAAAATGCTTTACGAAAACAAAAATGCAAGAAATACAAAATGTTAACTTAATTTGAATTCTTTTTAATTCAAACTAATTTAATAAACTTTAAAATAATTATAATTATAAATCAAAGTTGTATTAAAAAGTCATAATTTGATTATGATGATCATGATGATTAACGTTTATTAAGACTAAATTGGTCTATCAGACCTTAAGAGGGTAAGTGATTACTTGTGATTCTTTAGAATTTTGTTTGTGTGCTCAAAAGGCATTAAGAGAAACTTTCCAACATCACCATACTTTTGTTGAGTTAAGAGGTTAGGAAGGTTGGTAGTGTAACAAATATTTTGAAAATGAGATCTAATATGGTTATAGGCTGGACAATCTAAGAGAAAGTGTTTTTCATCTTCAACCTTCTTAGTGTCACAAACATGACACACTCTTTCATCGCATGGCATTTTAGGAATTGATCAATGCTAGTTTCACTATGGAGATAGTGAGAATTTGTTCTTATCTTAGTAATGCCTATTTTTTTCTTTACAATTGGAAAAAAAAATAGATAATTTTGATCTTCTATATTAGGGTTGATTACATCCTTATAATACCTTAATTTTCTTTTTTCCTCTAACTATTTATTACACCACATTTTATCCTTAAATTTTGATTTGACATTTTTTTTAATAGTATCTTTATTCTGCAAAATGGTGTCTTTCATGATTCCCTAATAGTTTATCCAAGACCAGGCATATTTATGTCATCATTGCTTGAGGCGATGGTGGTTATGCCTCGATTTTGAAGCAATTTTAGGAAGTCTCTTGTCTTCCATGTTTTTTAACTTTTTCTTATACATTAGGTATCTAGTCATAGCCATGCTCTCAATGGGGGAGAGACTTGTTTCTAATAGGAGGATGGGATAGGGCGTATTTCCTTTAATTTTGATATTATAGGTTATAAAATTATTTTGTATTTTCTCTATCTTTCTCCAGGATTCATTAGAGATACTATATCCCCATACTTCACATCCATAAAGAACAATAGGTGTAATAAGAGTCTCAAAGAGGAGTTTTATCTTATCCCAACTCCAAATATCAACTGATTTACAATTGTTTTCAAGCCCATAATAATATTTCCATCCCCTAATAATCCTTTTCTCAATTCTATATTTCCAATTGAGCTTGTGGTGAATATCAATTCCAAGATATTTGTATGAAATCACTTCCTCCAAGTTGTTGTTTTCATATATGAAGGTATCAGAAGGGATATTATTGGATTTAATAATCATGACCTTAGTCTTATCAATATTAACAGTCATACCCATATTGGAGGAAAAATCCTTGAGGATTCTTAGTTGGTTTTCAATATCACGGTGACTCTTTTCCATAAGAAAGATATCATCGGAATAAAGAAGAAGATTGATGACTATACCAGTGAGAGTAGGGATGACACAACCTGCTTTTTCCAATAAATCTTCTAACGTGTCAATGTATATGCAAAAAAAAGGTAGGGGACAAGGGACAACCCTGTTTGACTATGATATTGCAGTTAATCTCTTTTGACCAGCCCTCAATTTTTTTAAACTTACCAATAACATTCGCATGCATCCTTATTGTAGCAACCCTCAACTCGAGAGGCACTTTTATCTCTTCCAACATATTCAAAAGGTTTTTCCTAGGAACCATGTCAAAAGCTTTTCTAAAGTAAGAAAAACAACAAAAAAATTTTGGTTTCAGTATTTCAGAACTCCTCTCCAATGATCCTAAAGGTAACAAGATGGTCCAAATTTCAATGATATCTCCTAAGCCCGACCTTTCCTTTATCTCTTTCACTGTGAATTTCTATCCAAAGGCTAATCTTCTTTTCCAAAATAATTCAATAAAGCTTGGCTAAAATCAGACTAATCATAATGGTCCTATAATTAGAGGGATCGTTTCTATCTCCATTTTTAAAAATAGGAACAATGAGGATTTTTTTCTAGGGTTTAGGGAAGCTCTGCTTGACTGCTAAATTGAAGATCTTGTGTATGTTAGGGATAAGGATAGGCCCTCCTATTTTAAAAATTTCAGCTTGGTAGCCTTCAATGTCCTTAGTTTTCCCATTTGCAAGTCACTTAACCCCGAACTCTATGTCATATAAAGGAAAAATTCTTCGTTTGTACGGACAATAGGAATGGTCTCCATGGAATTAGGGAAATTTTAAATACTTAGGATTAAGTGATGATAATTATTAATGTCCAGAGATTGAATTGGTCTCTAGGAATTTAAGAAGGTAAAAAATTAAGTCAAATTATTTAGAATTTTATTTTTGTGCTCGAAAAGCATTAAGAGAAGTGTTCCAAGATCGTGATAGTTTTGTTCAGTTAAAAGTTTAGGAAGGTGAGTAGTGTGACAAATATTTTGAAATTGAGATCTAATATGGGACAGTTAAAAGGTTAGGAAGGTGAGTAGTGAGACAAATATTTTGAAATTGAGATATAATATGATTATTTGCTAGACATATAAATTTATTTTCGTATTCAATCCTCTTAGTGTGGAAAATTTGATAGAGACTTTTATCCCACATCATTTTGGGAATTGAAACCCAATTTCCCTATGGAGCTCATGATATTGTGTTCTTATTTTAGAAACATTTATTTTTTTCTTTGCACTTGTTAGAAGAAAGTGTTGATACTAAGAGGGAGGTGAATCAGTATCAAGTATAATTTAAAACCTTTTTCAACTTATAATTAAACCATTCAACTATATCGAATGAGCAATGAACAATAGTATAATAGTTACACAAATACACCACAATACACCATGCACAATATATGAGAAATAATCAATAGTTATTGTTCAAGAGAAGTAATGACTTCCAAAGGTAGCTACAGCTTCCAAATGTAAAGGGAGGGATAAAACTCCAAGAGGAAGATACTATCCTCCAATATCAAGAGAGAATTTAACTCTCCATCCTTGCCCCTTCCTTCCACCCGAGAATATATGAGAGATAATAAAACTTTACATTAAATCATCACCATCAACTAACCATCACATAGAACCTGATAATGCTTCCTGAGACTTCTTCAATTTATGCAATTCTTAAATTCTTGGAATACTCTGATCCTGTAGATAATATTACTCAATTTATTCTCTGAAACTTCTCCAAGTTTCACTCCTTGAATCCTCCACAAAAGGAAGTTATAGAGAGAATGGTAGACTTTGTTCAATTCTGGTTTATTTGTTAGAAAAACAGGACCGCGGAGCAATAAAATAAAACAAATGGAGAAACAAAACACAGAAGACACACAATACAAGAGAGACATAGATTTACGTGGTTCACCCAGTGTGGGCTACGTCCACTAGAGAAACTGCCAGGTCCTTCCTTTATTATTATCCAGCAAATGAAGGGATACAACCTACAGCAAAACCCGTTGTAACTTCCTCTTCTTTCTATCACAGTCTCCTCTCTCAGAATACAATATTCACCATCATCCATAATCGCAATACATTTCCCTCATAAAAGAGGGTTGCCTTCTAGGGCAAAAAACCCTAACATAATCTCTACCGTTAGATCTGGGACCTTATAATGAACGGTCCATATTTACAATGAAATTACAATATACTTTTACAAGGCAATTTTTGCTTCAGGGGATTCACCCCCAAACCCCCGCTGGGGGCCCGCTTGCCCCCAGACCTCCCAACCGGGGGGATATCCCCCCCGGACCCCGCTGAGGGGGTACCCCCCATCTGCACTCCCCCGCGTGGAAGAGTGTACATACTTCTGGGGTGTAAATACTTCATGGGGCATAAACATGTCTGAAAGAAAGGACCTCTGAATCAGGAAGATAATCAGGCTCCACAACCAACAATCTCCCACTTGGAGACTGATCTCAACAACTCCAC
>ML816164.1:54381-69107 GCA_009831015.1 Picea engelmannii | reverse complement strand
AGATTTGTATATTTATGTTCATATTCTCTAAATACCTTGAGAAAGGAGTAGTGTGTGGAAGAATTTGAATTGTAATTTCATTTCATTACATTGTGTATGTGAGAGATGATTAACTTGGTGGGCTAGCTCAAGAGGCTCAGTGCTTTGAACTTTAAGTAATAGGTCTTAGTGTCAATCCCCTAAAATGGTTACCTATGTGAGTGATATAAGATAACGTGATCATTTGGGATTGCAATATGTTTATATTTTTGTAGAGAAGAATTTTCTAAGAACCTATATCATTAAGGAAAAAAAAGTATTCCCCAGTGGTGATGATCATCAAGACATGTGTAGATTTGGGATCATCTAAGAGTAATGTAAAATAGAATTTTCTAAGCAATAAGGTGTACATAGAATTCTCTAAGAAACATAGAAAAAAACATCACTTAAAAGAATGTAAACTAATTTGTATAATAAAACTTTCTAAAAATATTTATTTAAAAATATTTCTATAACTTTTCACATCCAATAAATGAATTAAAATATTATTAAAAATCTAAAATTAATATAAATAAGAAACTTCTAAAATAAAGAAATAATAATATTATTAAAAATTTTAAATTAACATAAAGAATAAACCTCTTAAATAAAAAGAAGAAATTAAAGTATTATTATAAACCTTAGATTAATATAAAGAAGAAACTTCCCAAATCCAAAGAAGGAAGTGCAATATTCTAAAAGTTTTAGACTAATATAAAAGAGAATGAGACCTGTAAACTATACTAAAAACATATATACAAAATGATGAACATACATAGTATATTATACCCAAAGTGATGGAAATGCATGGTAGAATTTTTCAAAAAAAAATTATTGTTAAAATATATAAAAAAAAACTAATTTTAATAAAAAATAATAAATTAAAAAAAACTAGAATATCATTAATCTAAATTACTATATAACATGAAAAAGTGTAAAAAGAAGACCCACCAAATCCAAAGAAGGAATTGGTGTATCATTGCAATCCTAAATCATTATAGAAAAAAAAACATATAAAACTAGTTGCAATATTATTAAAAACTTAGTACTAATATGTTATTGAGCATGAAAAAGTGTAGAAAGAAAACCTATCAAATCCAAAGAAGGAATTGGAGTATCATTAAGAAAACATATAAAAAAAAGTTGTAATATTATTAAATCTTAGCACTGATGTATTATTATTAGGGAAAAATTAATTATTATTAAAAATATGGAAAAAAAATAAAATAATAATTTTAAGATATTATATTTTATTAATAATATTTTAATAATTATTGTTTATGTGATTATATATATATATATAAACTTATTAATATGAAATTAAATGTTTATCTATGATCTAAATTAATATCATTCTTTAAAAAAACCTATATCATTCTTTAAAAAGAATCTATATAATTAAAAAAATATTAATATGAAGTTAAATGTCTATCTATTATATAGATCAGTATCATTCTTAACCTATAAAATACAGAATGACACTCATATAAATTAATCAAAGAAATTCACAAAATGTGAAACTAAAGTAAAATCTACCCCATAAATAATAAAAATCAAAGTTAAAATAAACCAATAAATGATTAGCCATACTGATATTACAGTGAGAAGAGATGCTGCTCATCAACCTAGAAACGTACACCCCAAGACAACTTTAAACCTATCTTACAGCGTCCAAGCCTGCGTCTACCAAAAACGCAGAAAATTGGTTAAAAACTGAAGCAGAAGTAAATACCCGGGCAAACTTTAAACATATTCTACAGCGCCCAAGCCCGCGTCCACCAAAACCCCAGAAAATTGGTTAAAAAATCAAGCCGAAGTAAATACAAGGCCAACCCAGCCAAATTGGTTAAAAACTGAAGACGAAGCAAATAAAAGGCCAACCCAGCCCTTTAATCCAATTAGCTATAAGATATAAGACACGGAACACATTATGTTATATGGAAGGTATTCGTGGAGTGAAAAACATGTACAGTAATAAGCTTGGAAAACCACAGAGTAAGCCATTGCCAGCTTGGTCTAGAATTTTTTATAACGGGCAACTAAATTGCCAATGACGACTATTACAATTTCATTGGGTTCAAAAGATTTTTAGCATCGTCATCTGCCAAAACAAAATATGAAAACCAAGCATGCAGGGATTTCAATTTACAATGGAAGCACAATATTCAAGTTACTTGCCTTAATTGAGGGGTTTGCAGATAACATTGAAGCAATCTGGAAGCATCAGACGACGCTGCATGAGATTCAGTTAAAGATACAGGAGAGATTTGCACATGAAGTTGTATTTGGCCCTAAGGGAAATTAGAAGTCATTGAGTATGTATATGTCATTCTCTGAGTAGTAAAGAAGAGAGAATTGAATTCACAACTACTTATCTGTATGTGATGGACTGAGTACCTGGCTTCAAAGCTCAATTCCAGCCCACAATCACCTCGACCATGTAGAGCGAACGACCTCCTTCAGGTTGCCCAGCTCAAAGTTGGGGTGAAATTTAAAAGAAAAAGTGCTACGAGGGGAGTTAAATTATGATGCACCCACTCCCAAGAAATCGATGAAAGCGGCCTCCTTGCGTTGATCTGGGTCCGTGATCTCATGGTCTGCAACTTGGCTTTCCAGAATGTTATAAGGGTTCCTATCTCTCCCATTATGAGATTTGTTCTGATGCACAAGCTTTGCTTCTTTGAATGTACTAGAAGGTGAACTCTGAGGATTTATACTCAACTGCAAAGATGCAGGGCTATAACTACTGGCAGTGCTTCCTTTAAGTAGCTCTGGAGATATTAATTGGGCTTCTTTGGCCTCTGCTACTGCACCAGGGCCACGGTGATCAGTAGTTCTGTGACGAAAGGATGATGAACTGTAGTTATAAATCGGTGGTATTTTTAGGCACCCGTTGATTTTACCTGGCTCTGGGCAAGGAAAATGATCAGGTCTAAATTCACCCTGGGCTAAATCTGGTGCTTTGGGGAGTGTAGAACCAGAGAAGATTGGGAGCCACGAAGTTGCTGATGGGACCTTGGAGGCTGCAGGTCTCATGGATTGTTGGAAAAAAAAATCCTGTAAGTTTTTCCTTGATTGAACGTGATTATTTATTCCAATTTCGCACAGGGAATCCAGAATTCTGTTCTTGTAAGCTTCGCTTTCCGTTGATGCAGGCCTACCTGCAAATTATTCAATGCAGAAATCCATATTAGTTATAACCGATATCAACAATATAAGAATTTCGTATTAAGTAGAACAATTGGCACAACCACCTGAAGGTATTTGAAAAGTTGAAAATACCACAGGCCTCCTAAATAAAATATCTTAGAAGTGGTTGTATAGGGTTAGTAGAGGTTTCGATGATAAGGAAAAGAGGATTACCTTGTGGGGTAACAACCTCTAATCCCTCGCTTCTGCCGGATGGATTTAGTATCAGGCCGTTGCTATGGATTTGGGAATTCATATTTTCTAGGGTGGAGTCGTGAGGTAATTTTCGCGGCCTTCTTCCTAAGATATTAGAGGAAGAAATCCCGGCGTCCTCATGACATCCTCTATAGTACATGTCGATGAATGTGCTGAGAGAGTTTTCTTCTATGTGTTCTGGTGCATGTGCACTGTGTGGCCTTGCCTTTCTCATCAGGTGGCCGCATGATGATCTTCTTTTGCCATAGATTCGAGATCGTTCTCTAAACTTCCGTGCCATTATTACATGCCAGTGATTCTTTACTGCATTATCTGTTCTGCCGGGAAATAGCCGGGCGATCATGGCCCATTTATTGCCGTGCAATCGGTGGGCAGCCAGTAGGCGCTCCTCTTCTTCTTCTGTGAATGGACGGCGATTTATGCGTGGATCCAGCTGGTTAAACCACCTCAATCTGCAGCTCTTCCCTGTATGGATCATAACAAATACAAGTTCAAGATTATGAATTTCAACTTTCTCCCATAAAACCTTAAATATTTTTTTTTCATCAGACCTGTTTATTTCAACCAAGTTAAGAAGGAGAGGGAGAAAGAAACCATTGAAGAGGGAAAACTGTATGGTGTATCAGACTGTACCATCTGTTTATTATTCTCAAACACACACTCATAACACTTCTTACATAGGAGGGAAAAGATGAGGAGAGACAGGTCTAGACTTACATAGGAGGGAAGGAGGGAAAGGATGAGGAGAGGCAGGTGTAGACCTAAAATATGCATTTTACAATTAGGAATACCAATACACCTGATCAGGTTCATGAATAAGGGAAGTATGTATCCAAATTTCAATCCAAACAAAAACAAGAGTTAGCATATTCATTTATCAAAAATTCAACCATTCTATATGTTAGCAGGAGAACCCAATTCTGTACCAAATTTTTAGCCCAGCAAGAGTTTACACATTCAATCAGCAATCAATCAACAACCATTATGTATATTAGTCTGGGAAACATCATTCTCAAGCAAGTCTGTACCACATTTGAAGCAGGAGCAGAAGTTCACATATTTGTTCAGCTACCAATCAATCATTCTCTATATTAGCAGGAGAATCAAGACACCCCATTGGCAAAAAGATCATGTAAGTCTGTACCCCATTTTCAGCCTAAACACATATTGATTCCGCAACCCATCAACTATTGTGAGAGAGTTCACATATTAATTCGGCAACCCATCAACTATTATTTACGTTAGTAGGAGAACCAAGAAATCCCATCTGCATAGGGATCATGTATAGATTTTCAGTACTGTATTAGTAGGAGAACCAAGAAATCCCATCTGCATAGGGATCATCTATAGATTTTCAGTACTGTATTTTTTAGCTCAAGTAGAAGTTTACATATTTTTTTGCAAATAATCAAGACCAAAGCACGGATCATGTAAATCTGTACCCCATTTTCAATACATGCAGGATGAAAACTCGTAAGACGTGCTGATTGGGGATTCTCAATAAAACCATACATGATAGGGCCGAGATTTCCCACAAGGATCATGTAACAATGGACCCCAATTTAAACCCAAGCAGGATGAAAACTCGTGGAACGTGTTTCTTGGGCATTCTCAGTAAATCCATACATGATTTGGCGGAGAATTCAACAGGTCCACCCCTAAACCAGAGCCCAACCTAGGGTTTCGGTACGGTCCTTGAGGCCACATCGTTTGGTATATTCAAAGAAAGAGCATCGTTATGGCGAATTAGTTCATCGTGATTGTCTCCAAGATTAATTCATATATTAACACAAACTAGGCAATTCTGAAACTGATTATTTTGCATAGAATACCCGAAGTCTATGCAACAAAACACGAAACAATCCCACATATTACATTGAGCCAGTCCTTTACCTGATCTACCTTGGAGTTTCTCAGCTATGGAGTTCCAGTTCTGGGGTCCATACTGTTCAACGAGTTCTCTCAGTTTCTCGTCTTCAGCCGGTCTCCAGTGTCCTCTGGGGCACATTTTGGCCTGCGAACTTTCATCTTTTACATCCGAATGTCTATCTGTTTTAATTTCCTCATGATGTACAGGTTCGGTCATTCTGTTCGCAATTTCAAAATCTCCCCACCGAGAATCTATACGCAGCTTGGTCTGAGCACAGAGACTTGTAAATGCTCTGAATTCATGGAAGTACTATTGCCTGGCGAAGGGTTTTAATATTCCCTAGGCCCGTGTGTGGAAAAGAATGATTAGGCAGCTAATGATAAGGCTGTCATATTTCCATGCAGTTAGATGAAAGAGAGGCCTATCTATAAGAGGGACCGCTCTCCAACTGGACAAAAGATAAGCAACCGTTTAGGCAGTTCTGGAAACATATATTGTAATTCCTGTGAGAATGAGTTAACGACGACCATTTCTGGTGGCAAGTCCCTTTTGTTGGTTTCGCACGATACGGATCGACAGCAAAAGGGACCTGTATTTGGCACTAGGGATTGCGTGTTTGTATGGGTACTTAGGTAATCCTGCCACAGTACCAATTCCAAAATCAAGCGGCTTACACATCAAATTCAAGGCCCCACTTCAGCGTTTTACAAGAAAGGGGCCCATAAAGACATTAACAATTAAAAAAATTAACGCTCTGCAGTCTCCGCCATCACTCTGTATTATAAGATAATAAGCCTCTATACTGTGTAGGACCTGGTAGTTCATCTGCCATTAGAGTTATGTTACTGATGGGGAAGCGTGAGTTGAATTTGGTGTGATTTTGCTTGTGGATCATCGTCAATATACAAAGGGTGGGTGCCCAGCCGTTGAGGATTTTGTCTTGTTTAGTTTGTGTGACCACTACAAGTAATTCTCTCTGCATGTCACTGCTTAGCGTACAAGATGTGTTCGTTACAAACGAAATTCTTATTGTACTCGAACCATTCTGGTTAGTCCGGCCTCTAATTAATTTTAACCATCAGTTAGTTACGATCCACCCCGTACTTAGAATCTCTCGATTTCCAATTTAAGAATCTCAGACGATACATACAATGTGTATAAACCGGTGAAATATATATATATTATATATATATATAAGTGTTTAGGATGTGAACGATGACTTAATCAGAATCCGTTGTTCGTCGTTGTCCACGGCTGGTGCAGCAGCCACTTTACTTGCAGGAGGTTTTCCACTGTTAGTCCAAGCAGGCCAACCTACTACCCCTAATTTTGGCTGCTAATTTCAGTCTCAATTAGCAAATGCAGACGCCAGCGGGGTTCGATCCCCTGACGAGGAATATACACAAATTTAAACTAACGTAACAGCAAAAGTCCACCTTGAAAGCCGAGGCAGTTGGAGGGAGCTGGGGTCTTAAGGAATCCCCAAGGCCCCACAGCAGGCGTTATACAGTCACGTTTATACTCTTATGCATTTCTAAAGAGCTCCTTACTTGCATAGCAAGCGCAGTCCCCGTCATTTAGTAAGGCCTAGCGCATTGGATGGTGATCGGGACTCTCCATCTCTGCTAATTTTCTTGTTAAACACAGAAAACAAAGGGACGTCATGCATGTAGAATGTAGCTGATTGTTATGTGTCACCATTATGGGACTAATTCATATAATTGCATTCTATCCATTTCAGCCTAATCTGTGGGGAGTTAATGATCACCACAAATCAAAAACAGATAATTGAGATGAGATGGGCTGATCAATAGAGCCGTATCATTATAGAACAGAGATTGTTAACGAAATTAGCAACAGTTTTTTCGTTTTTCTTTAATCATTCTTGCTCTGGAAGCATAAAAACACGCCGCCCTAATTGCTGGTGGGAAGTCGATTATCCCGCCATTGACTCACATATCATCAAGTTTCCGATTTTATATACTTCATTCACCTTCACTTATACTGCCTGTTCAAAATTTTCCAGATACAATTGGGATTTCTTCATTTTGATAAACGGAATAAGTTTACTTGCTGTCCCCAATTACAACGCACTAACTCTGCTCCGCTGCAGACAACGTAAACCTAATATTATGTGGAGAATGGGATGTGTTTAAATTCCGGTAACATAATTTATGTCGCACAGTAACTTGTCTTTTAGGATGATAGAAGAGTCAGGAAATTTTTTCGTTTGAAAATGTCTAAATGTGGCAAAGTTAGTTCGTTTTTTCCAACCTCGCTAATGGCCGCTGAACACGACTGTTAAATCCAAATTTTCACAATAAAGTCTTGAGGTCGACTCAGCTGCCATCTATATCTATATATATAAGAAAGAGTAAGAAGTTGTAATGAATCGTGGAAATAGAGGAGTGAAAGGATTTTATATTCATAAAAAATGGTCCAAAATGCGAAGAAATAGCCCAGCAAACAAGAATTTAATTAAGAAAAGAAAGAGTAAGAAGTTATGATGGATCATAGAAATACAGAGGTGAAAAGATTTTATATTCATAAAATTAGTTCAAAATGCGAATAATGGTAATAATGATGATGGTTATCAGCAATTAAAATTTATTTTGATGTAAAAGTTTTTATAAGATTTAATTTATTTATATTAATATATAAGAAATTGGAGAGAAAATGTCCTATACTTTATAATTTTAATGAATTAATATATTTTATTAATCTATAAATTGCATAACAAGGAGAAGGTATAATAATGCATAACAATAAAGGAAGAATTTATAATGGAGAACATTTATTATATTATTAAATTTAAATTTAGGGAGAGTTTTGGGTGGGATAAAGAATTAAAGGATAAAAAAAAATTAAGATACTATAAAGAGGTGGTTGACCCTAATCTTGAAAATTAAAATTATCTCTAAAATGAGTATTGTTAAAATAATAACTAATTCTCATGAGTTGCATAGTGAAACTGGAAGTTGGACAATTCTCAAAACAAGAATATGTCACCTTTTGATACCTAGAGGGTTGAATATGAAAATCACTTTCTCTTAGAGTTTCTTAGAGTGTCTTGCATATACCCAAATTAGATCTCAATTTCAAAATTCTTTAAAATAATAATAAATAAAAAATTAATTATTAAAAATTTAAAAATTATATTTATAATTTTTTTTTTGTAAATAAAAGATTATAGATAAATAGTAGGTGTAGCTTCCCAAAGACCATAAGAGTTTCTAAGCCTTCAGAAAAAATAAGGAAAAAAAGAGGGCCTGCCCTAGAGGGGAAACTAGGATTTAAGTTGTTTTGAACAAATCTATTTCATAGGATTTATAAGTCTATACTGAAGACTAAAAACTAGAATCCTAGATGGTCAAACATGACAAGAGTAGCCTTGGAACCTGCGGCTTTAGCATAGTTGTGCCATGGGGCTGGGAAATTGCCTCCATGCCGATTAGCTAACCAGGCGATGACTTCAATAATGTATGCAAACTGAATCTCAAGAGCCTCTTGGAGATATTTTCGTTGTCTGAAATCTTGCTCCTTGGGGAGCATACTAAGGGAAACCAAAGTCTTCGTTTTCCAATACAATTCAAGGGTCCTGAATAATTTTGAATTGCGAGAGCGAGAGAAGCCCAAATTGGGAATCAAATTACCAATTTGATCTTAGACCTCCTCATCATCATGGAATTCCCTCAGTTGCCGAACCTCCTCTTCTAGCTCGACCATCTTTCCTTTGTTTGCATACGGGACAAACTCTACATAAGTTTTGACCACTGCCATTGCTACTTTCACAGCCCGAGTTGGTTGAGCAGAGGAGAGGCAAGGGGTTTTGGAAGAGGAAGGTCGAGAGGGTCTTCTTCCTCAAGGCATCATGGAAAAACCAATGGGGACAAGACAAGGGTTGATCGCAAAGTGGGTAAGGGAAAACCAATAGTAAAGAGGGAGAGCAGGAAGCTCAAAACCAAGCAGGCTCAGGACTTCAAAAAACACCAACCCATAATTTCCATTTATTGCCCAAACGAACCACCAACTTGTCTCTACAAAGTGGGAAATGATGATTCAAAGAGGGAGCCTCTTCATCATGAAACTGTGAGGTTTAGTATCTCGTTAAAAGACCAAAGCCACTATCGGGTATGAACCAGAGAGTCCTCGAGCTATCATCATGGAGGGGAAAGGTTGTAATGATCTCTTCCTTAGTTGACGAAGGAACTTGAATTCCCATTGAGGCTCTGGCGTGTGAATCCACATCGACATCACTGAGAGGGAGGTGATAACCTTCAGATGGAGAGCTCCATGAGGGGAAGAATTGAGCCACCTATCGATGAGGGTGGTCAATCTTGTCATTTGTACCACCTCTATGATCAAGGGAAGCTATGATCAAGGGAAGTGACTGACACATCGGGGGATATATTTATAATTGTTAATGCATACATATTTTTTAATCTTAAAAATATTTTCATAATTTTATTTTAAATATATATCTTGGAACACTTCTCTTAATGTTTTTCAAACATTTAAATAACCTTTTAAAGAAATCTAAGAAATCTATTGCTTTTCATAAGGTAGGATAGACCAATTTTGGTCTTAGTGGAATTTAACCATCATCATCATCATCATCATATTTATTTTTATTTAAAAGGAAAACTTCAAATTTATGTCTATTGTAAAAATATAAGCTTCAACAATTATATGTCACTTGATACTTGTTAGCACATCATACATTCATAGTTAATATGGATTTAGGCTAGTTCCTACTGTGTGTGTGTGTGTGACATGTCAACTCCATGATGAGCACTACAAGTCTCCCTCATAGTGAACAACACTCATTGAAATGTTTTAACCATAAGAATTTTTCCTTTCAATTGGTTTTTATATATATAAAGTTGATGTTGAAATATTTTACTTAACATGGACATTGAGATAATGCTAGGTTTCAACTCCATATTAAACATTGAAATAATTACATATGTTTCTCATAGGAAATAGAAAACACCTATCAATGGGATACTATTTTTTTACTTTCAATTACTTTATATCTCACTCTTTCTGTCACATATAAAATTGATTATAATTATTTTACATAAGGTGGCCAATAAATTTTTTTATTTATTGCCGACATTGAACTCTACATATAAAGTTGATTATAATTATTTTAAAGAAGGTGGCCAATAATTTTATTTATTTATTGCCGACATTGAAAATAATTTAATGCAAAAAGCACCTTTCTACACAATAATATTAATTTAATTTTAAATATATAATATGTGTTTAATCTAGAAAACATGATTTCAAGTTTATCTTACTTTTAAAAAACAAAAAACTTTATCTATTCATCATAAATGATATCTAATACATAAACAACAAGATTTTGATTCTTACTTAAGCCAAACACGAAATTGGTGTATGAGAGGAGTTTGTTTGTGGGATTGGAACTCTTAAGAAGAAACACATGTTCTTGATCATTAGACCCACATAAAGTGTACTATTTATTGATATTTATATTAATTTTTTTAATTAAATATAAAAAAATTACAAAATCATTTTTGCTAATAAAACATTAAACATTATATATAATTATATATATAATTAAATATTATAATATATATTAATATATATTTTACTAGGTCCTAACATATTATAAGATATAATAAAAAATATATTATATATTTTAATATATTAATATGTATTTTATAATATTAATATTTTATAATAATTTAATATTAATGTATTAAACAAGCATAGGTTCATCTTAACCCACATCTATTAAGTTCTTACAGAGATCAATTTTTTCAAAATGAAAACCTTTTTTAGAGTGCAAAATATTTCTATGAACACTTGATAAATTCTAAGTTAAAATGGATCTATTGATAATTAAAAATAAAAAAATTAAAACAAAATCATATTAAAATTTTATAATAATTTAAAAAATATTTATTTTTTATATTGATTTACTTAACATCTCTTGTATTTTAAATTTCTAATTAAAATAGAGTAATTTTTTATTTGTTTATTTTTTTATAAATCAAAATAATTTATAATTTTTTTATATACTAAAAATATTCGTAATAAATTTGTTCAATAATATCTAAATATGACTCATATAAGTTAATAAACTACGTTAAAAGGATAATAAAATGTAAAAGTATCGAGTTTGACAATTACATCCCATGACTTTGGTTAATATACTTCGTATTTTAATTTTAATTTTATAATTTAAAATAATTTATATGTTTTTTAAATAAAAAAATATTTATAATTAATTAATTAATCTAATTAAATTTAAATATAGTTAATATAAATTAATAAGTTAGTCAATTAAATGTAGTTGTAATTTTAATTTTATAACTTAAAATATTTTATATGTTTTTTAAATAAAAAAATATTTATAATTAATTAATTAATCTAATTAAATTTAAATATAGTTAATATAAATTAATAAGTTAGTCAATTAAATGTAGTTGTAGTAGTTCAAAGGAAAAGTTATTTCTTTCCCTGCACTAATTTAAATATCACTTTCCAATAGTTTGGAAAATATATTACCAATAATAATAATAAAATGAAATAAAATGAAATGTAAAAATTATTAAATAATGTAATAACAACTTACAAATTAAGAAATTAACTAACCTTACAATGATCAATTGATCTCAATAAATGATAATCCTCCTCAACATTAAAATTATAAAATAAATATTTATATATTAAAATTGATAAATAAATTATTTATTTAATTAATTAATCTACTTAAATTTAAACATTATTAATATAAATTAATTAATTACATTAAAAAATATTAAAAATTAATAAAATATAAAAATATAGATATGTTAATTCACTTTTTTAATTAATGTGAAAGATTAAAAAGAAAGACACTTAAAATCATTTGTCATGTTCATCAACATAGTTCGAAAATTATATAATAAATATAATTTATTAATCAAAATTGATTAGAAAAATATTCAATCCTAAAAAAAAAAAAAAAAAAATTTAATATATTTGATTAAAAGTCTAATGAAATATATATATCCTACTTTCTCTAGATTTGAATTTATGATTTTTTAAGAGAAAACACATATTCTTAAGCATTATGCCCACTCAAATTGTATTAAAAAAAGACATATTTTATATTTTTTAACATAGTTTTAAAATTCTATACTAAATATTTATTAATCAAAATTAATTAGAAAAAAATTTAATCTTAAATAACATATTTTTAATCTTCAATAAAATTTATGAAAATCGATTTTATATTTTATAAATAAATAAAAAAATTATATAGAAAAAACAATTAAAACACATAAATATTTTTTTTAACACATTGAAAAGTTTATAAGAGATATAAAAAATAGGATGTTGCGATGGTCATATCGTTCATAGAGCCTCATAAGTTTTTGAATCAACGAGATACATGGCTATACAAATACATAACATATCTCCTAAAATAAAATTAGCGGTGAACTCTAACTTTAAACATTTTGTTGTCCTTGTTCTCCTTGAGTCCGATAGAATGGTGTAGGTTCCTCATAGTGTCGATATATAATATATTCCCATTTTTCCTAGTGGCTAAATGTATTTTATAATTAAATTGGAATCTCCGAGCTTAAAATGTTGTAGGTTTCTCAAATGTTGATATGTAGTATATCAACATTTTTTCGAGGGTCTAAATGTACTTTATAATTAAATTGGAATCTCCCAGCTTTATGAGTTTTGTAATCTGGATAGAGGTAGTAGTTTAAATCCTTCCAATAATATTGATGATGATCCTAAAACTCCATTGGTAAATATGAGTTATTATTCCTTTAACATTGTAGATGGCCTTGGCCCCTCTCACATTTGGCTTTGGCTTGGAGGAAAAATACATAAATATTATATTATTAATTTAAAATAAACAATTTTTTTATTTAAATAAAAATATTGTATTATTTTGTCTTAGCAAAAAACATATATTTCTGAGTGTACATTATAGTATGTTAATTGTTTTGCTACCGTAGTGGAAATCAAAATACGAATGTTCATTGTTCCAAAACTTTAAGAAAAAATGATAATTGTCGACATACAAACATGGGGACTTGCCACATGTTCTGCCACAAGCGTGGAAACCAGAACAGGCGATGGAATGAGTGCCCCGACAACCTATCGAACCTGAACCAAAGACTATGGTATGTAAAAATTGCAAAAAAAAAGCCATTAAACCAAAGAAAAAACTTGTGAAAATGCTAGACATGGGGCGAACCCAGACGTCCATCTTGACGGAATCGGAAGATGAAAGGTTGGCAGCAAGTCGGGCATCGACTCTTCTTAGGCTCGCTTGATAGGAAGTCATACAGGACGTTTAGGCGCTTGTTGAAGATGCTCTGGCGGTCTTGTTGTTCTGCCAGGTCCTTTCTCATCTCAAATATAAAGACCAGGTGGTCTTCCGTGAGTCTGCAAGAGCTGGGAGCTGGGTGATTCTGTTCATCAACTTCATCATCATGAGCATGTTCATCATCAAGGTCTTCATCCATGGTAGCAGCAGCGGAGCCATTTGCAGCGACGAAATCTGTGACAAGGTCCTCGTCCATGGTGGCGGCTGAATTCTATCCCGTGTGATCCTTCAAAGGAAAGACTTCTTCTTCCACGATGCAGCCTTCTCGACTGGCTCCTGGAAAGTAATGGTGGTGCAGGTTGCAAGCCGGTGCTCCAAGGCGGTTGACGGCAGGAAAGGCAAAATTTCCTCCCAATTGGGCGAAATTTCTTCTTCACCGAGCACCCACCATGAAGACCCTCTGTATTGGAAGGACGGGGCTCTGGTTGAGCCTATTCAAACCAATTCTGACCAGAAGAACTCGGATGGTCCAACCCAATTGGTATGAGATCTAGAGAGGCTGGTCCCGGGCGATTGTGTCTGCCAAACCGACTGTAGTAGGTTGGCCCTCGTCAGGGCTTGCCTCTTTCTCATGGCATGCTTGAGCAGAGTACCAAGAAGACAGATACACCAATGGTGCTAGCTAAGTTGTGGAGCAGAACAAGCAAAATGATACTGTGTATAGCACCCAAGTGCCCAATATAGAACTTCCCATAGGACGAAAAGACCAGGAGGACGAAGGATTTGATAGCTCTGGTAGCCATTAGTGTGGGAGTAATGGCCATAATCGAATTCGTACTGATGCCGAGGAGCCGAGCATGGATCCCCATTAAGGCCCAATGCACTAAACCTTGGTGCTCATGCAAACTAACCATCACAACTGAACAAGGGAGAAGGATGGCGACGAAAAACTTTAACTGCCCTCGTGTTCACCCCATCCGACAACACGTGTAGTCCATGTGTCACTCCATCGTAAAAAAAAAAACATTTTTAAAAAACATGTAAAATAAAATAATTTGTTTTATTTAAAAAAAAATGAATACACACAAATTTTATTTTATTTTTAAAAACAATGTGTTACCTCTCATA
>ML816164.1:38770-54331 GCA_009831015.1 Picea engelmannii | reverse complement strand
TATCTGTTCTGCCGGGAAATAGCCGGGCGATCATGGCCCATTTATTGCCGTGCAATCGGTGGGCAGCCAGTAGGCGCTCCTCTTCTTCTTCTGTGAATGGACGGCGATTTATGCGTGGATCCAGCTGGTTAAACCACCTCAATCTGCAGCTCTTCCCTGTATGGATCATAACAAATACAAGTTCAAGATTATGAATTTCAACTTTCTCCCATAAAACCTTAAATATTTTTTTTTCATCAGACCTGTTTATTTCAACCAAGTTAAGAAGGAGAGGGAGAAAGAAACCATTGAAGAGGGAAAACTGTATGGTGTATCAGACTGTACCATCTGTTTATTATTCTCAAACACACACTCATAACACTTCTTACATAGGAGGGAAAAGATGAGGAGAGACAGGTCTAGACTTACATAGGAGGGAAGGAGGGAAAGGATGAGGAGAGGCAGGTGTAGACCTAAAATATGCATTTTACAATTAGGAATACCAATACACCTGATCAGGTTCATGAATAAGGGAAGTATGTATCCAAATTTCAATCCAAACAAAAACAAGAGTTAGCATATTCATTTATCAAAAATTCAACCATTCTATATGTTAGCAGGAGAACCCAATTCTGTACCAAATTTTTAGCCCAGCAAGAGTTTACACATTCAATCAGCAATCAATCAACAACCATTATGTATATTAGTCTGGGAAACATCATTCTCAAGCAAGTCTGTACCACATTTGAAGCAGGAGCAGAAGTTCACATATTTGTTCAGCTACCAATCAATCATTCTCTATATTAGCAGGAGAATCAAGACACCCCATTGGCAAAAAGATCATGTAAGTCTGTACCCCATTTTCAGCCTAAACACATATTGATTCCGCAACCCATCAACTATTGTGAGAGAGTTCACATATTAATTCGGCAACCCATCAACTATTATTTACGTTAGTAGGAGAACCAAGAAATCCCATCTGCATAGGGATCATGTATAGATTTTCAGTACTGTATTAGTAGGAGAACCAAGAAATCCCATCTGCATAGGGATCATCTATAGATTTTCAGTACTGTATTTTTTAGCTCAAGTAGAAGTTTACATATTTTTTTGCAAATAATCAAGACCAAAGCACGGATCATGTAAATCTGTACCCCATTTTCAATACATGCAGGATGAAAACTCGTAAGACGTGCTGATTGGGGATTCTCAATAAAACCATACATGATAGGGCCGAGATTTCCCACAAGGATCATGTAACAATGGACCCCAATTTAAACCCAAGCAGGATGAAAACTCGTGGAACGTGTTTCTTGGGCATTCTCAGTAAATCCATACATGATTTGGCGGAGAATTCAACAGGTCCACCCCTAAACCAGAGCCCAACCTAGGGTTTCGGTACGGTCCTTGAGGCCACATCGTTTGGTATATTCAAAGAAAGAGCATCGTTATGGCGAATTAGTTCATCGTGATTGTCTCCAAGATTAATTCATATATTAACACAAACTAGGCAATTCTGAAACTGATTATTTTGCATAGAATACCCGAAGTCTATGCAACAAAACACGAAACAATCCCACATATTACATTGAGCCAGTCCTTTACCTGATCTACCTTGGAGTTTCTCAGCTATGGAGTTCCAGTTCTGGGGTCCATACTGTTCAACGAGTTCTCTCAGTTTCTCGTCTTCAGCCGGTCTCCAGTGTCCTCTGGGGCACATTTTGGCCTGCGAACTTTCATCTTTTACATCCGAATGTCTATCTGTTTTAATTTCCTCATGATGTACAGGTTCGGTCATTCTGTTCGCAATTTCAAAATCTCCCCACCGAGAATCTATACGCAGCTTGGTCTGAGCACAGAGACTTGTAAATGCTCTGAATTCATGGAAGTACTATTGCCTGGCGAAGGGTTTTAATATTCCCTAGGCCCGTGTGTGGAAAAGAATGATTAGGCAGCTAATGATAAGGCTGTCATATTTCCATGCAGTTAGATGAAAGAGAGGCCTATCTATAAGAGGGACCGCTCTCCAACTGGACAAAAGATAAGCAACCGTTTAGGCAGTTCTGGAAACATATATTGTAATTCCTGTGAGAATGAGTTAACGACGACCATTTCTGGTGGCAAGTCCCTTTTGTTGGTTTCGCACGATACGGATCGACAGCAAAAGGGACCTGTATTTGGCACTAGGGATTGCGTGTTTGTATGGGTACTTAGGTAATCCTGCCACAGTACCAATTCCAAAATCAAGCGGCTTACACATCAAATTCAAGGCCCCACTTCAGCGTTTTACAAGAAAGGGGCCCATAAAGACATTAACAATTAAAAAAATTAACGCTCTGCAGTCTCCGCCATCACTCTGTATTATAAGATAATAAGCCTCTATACTGTGTAGGACCTGGTAGTTCATCTGCCATTAGAGTTATGTTACTGATGGGGAAGCGTGAGTTGAATTTGGTGTGATTTTGCTTGTGGATCATCGTCAATATACAAAGGGTGGGTGCCCAGCCGTTGAGGATTTTGTCTTGTTTAGTTTGTGTGACCACTACAAGTAATTCTCTCTGCATGTCACTGCTTAGCGTACAAGATGTGTTCGTTACAAACGAAATTCTTATTGTACTCGAACCATTCTGGTTAGTCCGGCCTCTAATTAATTTTAACCATCAGTTAGTTACGATCCACCCCGTACTTAGAATCTCTCGATTTCCAATTTAAGAATCTCAGACGATACATACAATGTGTATAAACCGGTGAAATATATATATATTATATATATATATAAGTGTTTAGGATGTGAACGATGACTTAATCAGAATCCGTTGTTCGTCGTTGTCCACGGCTGGTGCAGCAGCCACTTTACTTGCAGGAGGTTTTCCACTGTTAGTCCAAGCAGGCCAACCTACTACCCCTAATTTTGGCTGCTAATTTCAGTCTCAATTAGCAAATGCAGACGCCAGCGGGGTTCGATCCCCTGACGAGGAATATACACAAATTTAAACTAACGTAACAGCAAAAGTCCACCTTGAAAGCCGAGGCAGTTGGAGGGAGCTGGGGTCTTAAGGAATCCCCAAGGCCCCACAGCAGGCGTTATACAGTCACGTTTATACTCTTATGCATTTCTAAAGAGCTCCTTACTTGCATAGCAAGCGCAGTCCCCGTCATTTAGTAAGGCCTAGCGCATTGGATGGTGATCGGGACTCTCCATCTCTGCTAATTTTCTTGTTAAACACAGAAAACAAAGGGACGTCATGCATGTAGAATGTAGCTGATTGTTATGTGTCACCATTATGGGACTAATTCATATAATTGCATTCTATCCATTTCAGCCTAATCTGTGGGGAGTTAATGATCACCACAAATCAAAAACAGATAATTGAGATGAGATGGGCTGATCAATAGAGCCGTATCATTATAGAACAGAGATTGTTAACGAAATTAGCAACAGTTTTTTCGTTTTTCTTTAATCATTCTTGCTCTGGAAGCATAAAAACACGCCGCCCTAATTGCTGGTGGGAAGTCGATTATCCCGCCATTGACTCACATATCATCAAGTTTCCGATTTTATATACTTCATTCACCTTCACTTATACTGCCTGTTCAAAATTTTCCAGATACAATTGGGATTTCTTCATTTTGATAAACGGAATAAGTTTACTTGCTGTCCCCAATTACAACGCACTAACTCTGCTCCGCTGCAGACAACGTAAACCTAATATTATGTGGAGAATGGGATGTGTTTAAATTCCGGTAACATAATTTATGTCGCACAGTAACTTGTCTTTTAGGATGATAGAAGAGTCAGGAAATTTTTTCGTTTGAAAATGTCTAAATGTGGCAAAGTTAGTTCGTTTTTTCCAACCTCGCTAATGGCCGCTGAACACGACTGTTAAATCCAAATTTTCACAATAAAGTCTTGAGGTCGACTCAGCTGCCATCTATATCTATATATATAAGAAAGAGTAAGAAGTTGTAATGAATCGTGGAAATAGAGGAGTGAAAGGATTTTATATTCATAAAAAATGGTCCAAAATGCGAAGAAATAGCCCAGCAAACAAGAATTTAATTAAGAAAAGAAAGAGTAAGAAGTTATGATGGATCATAGAAATACAGAGGTGAAAAGATTTTATATTCATAAAATTAGTTCAAAATGCGAATAATGGTAATAATGATGATGGTTATCAGCAATTAAAATTTATTTTGATGTAAAAGTTTTTATAAGATTTAATTTATTTATATTAATATATAAGAAATTGGAGAGAAAATGTCCTATACTTTATAATTTTAATGAATTAATATATTTTATTAATCTATAAATTGCATAACAAGGAGAAGGTATAATAATGCATAACAATAAAGGAAGAATTTATAATGGAGAACATTAATTATGTTATTAAAGTTAAATTTAAGGAGAATTTTGGGTGGGATAAAGAATTAAAGGATAAAAGAAAATTAAGATACTATAAAGAGGTGGTTAACCCTAATCTTGAAAATTAAAATTATCTCTAAAATGAGTATTGTTAAAATAATAACTAATTCTCATGAGTTGCATAGTGAAATTGGAAGTTGGACAATTCTCAAAACAAGAACATGTCACTTTTTGATACCTAGAGGGTTGAATATGAAAATCACTTTCTCTTAGAGTTTCTTAGAGTGTCTTGCATATACCCAAATTAGATCTCAATTTCAAAATTCTTTATAATAATAATAAATAAAAAATTAATTATTAAAAATTTAAAAATTATATTTATAATTATTTTTTTTTGTAAATAAAAGATTATAGATAAATAGTAGGTGTAGCTTCCCATAGACCATGAGAGTCTTTGGGCCTTGAGAAAAAATAAAGAAAAAAGGAGGGCCTGCCCTAGAGGGGAAACTAGGATTTAAGTTGTTTTGAACAAATCTATTTCATAGGATTTATAAGTCTATACTGAAGACTAAAAACTAGAATCCTAGATGGCCAAACATGACAAGAGTAGCCTTGGAACCTGCGACTTTAGCATAGTTGTGCCATGGGGCTGGGAAATTGCCTCCATGCCGATTAGCTAACCAGGCGATTTCTTCAATAATGTATGAAAACTGAATCTCAAGAGCCTCTTGGAGATATTTTCGTTGTTTGAAATCTTGCTCCTTGGGGAGCATACTAAGGGAAACCAAAGTCTTCGTTTTCCAATACAATTCAAGGGTCTTGAAAAATTTTGAATTGTGAGAGCGAGAGAAGCCCAAATCGGGAATCAAATTACCAATTTGAGCTTAGACCTCCTCATCGTCATGGAACTCCCTCAGTTGTCGAACCTCCTCTTCTAGCTCAACCATCTTTCCTTTGTTTGCATACGGGACAAACTCTACATAAGTTTTGACCACTGTCATTGCTACTTTCACATCCCGAGTTGGCTGAGCAGAGGAGAGGCAAGGGGTTTTGGCAGAGGAAGGTCAAGAGGGTCTTCTTCCTCAAGGCATCATGGAAAAACCAATGGGGACAAGACAAGGGTTGATCACAAAGTGGGTAAGGGAAAACCAATAGTAAAGAGGGAGAGCAGGAAGCTCAAAACCAAGCAGGCTCAGGACTTCAAAAATCACCAACCCATAATTTCCATTTATTGCCCAAACGAACCACCAACTTGTCTCTACAAAGTGGGAAATGATGATTCAAAGAGGGAGCCTCTTCATCATGAAACTGTGAGCTTTAGTCTCTCGTCAAAAGACCAAAGCCACTATCGGGTATGAACCAAAGAGTCCTCGAGTTATCATCATGGAGGGGAAAGGTTGTAATGATCTCTTCCTTAGTCGACGAAGGAAGTTGAATTCCCATTGAGGCTCTGGATTGTGAATCCACATCGACATCACTGAGAGGGAGGTGATAACCTTCAGATGGAGAGCTCCACAAGGGGAAGAATTGAGCCACCTATCGATGAGGGTGGTCAATCTTGTCATTTGTACCACCTCTATGATCAAGGGAAGTGGATGACACATCGGGGGATATATTTATAATTTTTAATTCATACATATTTTTTAATCTTAAAAACATTTTCATAATTTTATTTTAAATATATATCTTGGAACACTTCTCTTCATGTTTTTCAAACATCTAAATAACCTTTTAAAGAAATCTATTGATTTTCATAAGGTAGGATAGACTAATTTTGGTCTCACTGGAATTTAACCATCATCATCATCATCATCATCATCATCATCATATTTATTTTTATTTAAAAGGAAAACTTCAAATTTATGTCTATTGTAAAAATATAAGCTTCAACAATTATATGTCACTTGATACTTGTTATCACATCATACATTCATAGTTAAGATGGATTTAAGCTAGTTCTTACTGTGTGTGTGTGACATGTCAACTCCATGATGAGCACTACAAGTCTCCCTCATAGTGAACAACACTCATTGAAATGTTTTAACCATAAGAAATTTTCCTTTCAATTGGTTTTTATATATATAAAGTTGATGTTGAAATATTTTACTTAACATGGACATTGAGATAATGCCAGGTTTCAACTCCATATTAAACATTGAAATAATTACATATGTTTCTCATAGGAAATAGAAAACACCTATCAATGGGATACTATTTTTTTTACTTTCAATTACTTTATATCTCACTCTTTCTCTCTACATATAAAGTTGATTAGGCCAATAATTTTTATTTATTTATTGCCGACATTGAACTCTACATATAAAGTTGATTATAATTATTTTACATAAGGTGGCCAATAATTTTATTTATTTATTGCCGACATTGAAATTAATTTAATGCAAAAAGCACCTTTCTACACAATAATATTAATTTAATTTTAAATATATAATATGTGCTTAATCTAGAAAACATGATTTCAAGTTTATCTTACTTTTAAAAAACAAAAAACTTTATCTATTCATCATAAATGATATCTAATACATAAACAACAAGATTTTGATTCTTACTTAAGCCAAACATGAAATTGGTGTATGAGAGGAGTTTATTTGTGGGATTGATAAAGTCTACAGATATGTACATATCTGTGAACTCTTAAGAAGAAACACATGTTCTTGATCATTAGACCCACATAAAGTGTACTATTTATTGATATTTATATTAATTTTTTTAATTAAATATAAAAAAATTACAAAATCATTTTTGCTAATAAAACATTAAACATTATATATAATTATATATATAATAAAATATTATAATATATATTAATATATATTTTACTAGGTCCTAACATATTATAAAATATAATAAAAAATATATTATATATTTTAATATATTAATATGTATTTTATAATATTAATATTTTATAATAATTTAATATTAATGTATTAAACAAGTTATAAGATATAATAAAAAATATATTATATATTTTAATATATTAATATGTATTTTATAATATTAATATTTTATAATAATTTAATATTAATGTATTAAACAAGCATAGGTTCATCTTAACCCACATCTATTAAGTTTTTAGAGGGATCAAATTTTTTAAAATGAAAACTTTTTTTTAAAGTGTAAAATATTTCTATGAACACTTGATAAATTCTAAGTTAAAATGAATCTATTAATAATTAAAAATAAAAAATTAAAACAAAATTATATTAAAATTTTATAATAATTTATTATAATAATTTTAAAAATATTTATTTTTTATGCTAATTTACTTAGCATCTCTTGTATTTAATTTTTTTAATTAAAACAGAGTAATTTTTTATTTGTTTATTTTTTTATAAATCAAAATTATTTATAATTTTTTTATATACTAAAAATATTCGTAATAAATTTGTTCAATAATATTTAAATATGACTCATATAAGTTAATAAACTACGTTAAAAGGATAATAAAATGTAAAAGTATCGAGTTTGACAATTACATCCCATGACTTTGGTTAATATACTTCGTATTTCAATTTTAATTTTATAACTTAAAATAATTTATATGTTTTTTAAATAAAAAATATTTATAATTAATTATTTAATCTGATTAAATTTAAATATAGTTAATATAAATTAATAAGTTAGTCAATTAAATGTAGTTGTAGTAGTTCAAAGGAAAAGCTATTTCTTTCGCTGCACTAATTTAAATATCACTTTCCAATAGTTTGGAATTATTAAATAATGTAATAACAACTTATAAATTAAGAAATTATCTAACTTTACAATGATCAATTGATCTCAATAAATAAATGATAATCCTCCTCAACATTGAAATTATAAAATAAATATTTATATATTAAAATTGATAAATAAATTATTTATTTAATTAATTAATCTACTTAAATTTAAACATTATTAATATAAATTAATTAGTTACATTAAAAAAAATTAAAATTATTTTTCTAGATTTGAATTTATGATTTTTTAAAAGAAAACACATATTCTTAACTATTATGCCCACTCAAACTGTATTAAAAAAAAAACATATTTTATATTTTTTAACATAGTTTTATAATTCTATACTAAATATTTATTAATCAAAATTAATTAGAAAAAAAATTAATTTTAAATAACATATTTTTAATCTTCAATAAAATTTATGAAAATCCATTTTATATTTTATAAATAAATAAAAAAATTATATAGAAAAACAATTAAAACACATAAAAAAAAATTTAACACATTGAAAAGTTTATAAGAGATATAAAAAAATAGGATGTTGCGATGGTCATATCGTTCATAGAGCCTCATAAGTTTCTGAATCAACGAGATACATGGCTATACAAATACATAACATATCTCCTAAAATAAAATTAGAGGTGAACTGTAACTTTAAATATTTTGTTGTCCTTGTTCTCCTTGAGTCCGATAGAATGGTGTAGGTTCCTCGTATTGTTGATTGATATATAATATATTCCCATTTTTCCTACTAAACGTATTTTATAATTAAATTGGAATCTCCGAGCTTAAAATGTTGTAGGTTTCTCAAATGTTGATATGTAGTATATAAAGATTTTTTCGAGGGTCTAAATGTACTTTATAATTAAATTGGAATCTCCCAACTTTATGAGTTTTGTAATCTGGAAAGAGGTAGTAGTTTAAATCCTTCCAATAATATTGATGATCCTCAAATTCCATTGGTAAATATGAGTTATTATTCCTTTAACATTGTAAATGGCCTTGGCCCCTCTCACACTTGGCTTGGAGGAAAAATACATAAATATTATATTATTAATTTAAAATAAACATTTTTTTTTAAATAAAAATATTGTATTATTTTGTTTTAGTAAAAAACATACATGTTTGAGTGCACATTATAGTATGTTAATTGTTATGCTATTATTGTAGTGGAAACTAAAACACGAATGTTCATTGTTCCAAAATTTTAAGAAAACATGACAATTGTCAACATACAAACATGGAGACTTGTCACATGTTATGCCACAAGCTTGGAAATCAGAACAGGCGGTGGAATGAGTGCCCCGACCACCTATTGAACCTGAACCAAAGACTATGGTATGTAAAATTTGCAAAAAAATAGCCATTAAACCAAAGAAAAAACTTGTGAAAATGTTAGACATGGGGTGAACCTAGACATCCATCTTGACAGAATCGGAAGATGAAATGTTGGTAGCAAGTCAGGCATCGACTCTTCTCAGGCTCGCTTGATAGGAAGTCATACAGGGCATCCAGACGCTTGTTGAAGATGCTCTGGCGGTCTTGTTGCTCTGCCAGGTCCTTTCTCATCTCAAATATCAAGACCAGGTGGTCTTCCCTGAGTCTGCAAGAGCTGGGAGCTGGGTGATTCTGTTCATCAACTTCATCATCATGAGCATGTTCATTATAAGGGTCTTCATCCATGGTAGCAACAACAGAGTCATTTGCAACGACGGAATCCGTGACAAGGTCCTCGTCCGTGGTGGCAACCTAATTTCGTCCTGTGTGATCCTTTGGAGGCAAGACTTCTTCTTCCACGATGCAGCCTTCTCGATTGGCTCCTGAAAAGTAATGGTGGTGCAGGTTGCAAGCCGGTGCTCCAAGGCAGTTGATGGCAGGAAAGGCAAAATTTCCTCCCAATTGGGCAAAATTTCTTCTTCACCGGGCACCCACCATGGAGACCCTCTATATTGGAAGGACAAGGCTCTCGTTGAGCCTATTCAAACCAATTTTGACCAGAAGAACTCGGATGGTCCAACCCAATTGGTATGAGAGCTAGAGAGGCTGGTCTCGGGCGGTTGTGTCTGCCAAACCGACTGTAGTAGGTTGGTCCTCGTTGGGGCTTGCCTCTTTCTCTTGGCATGCCTGAGCAAAGTACCAAGAAGACAGATACACCAGCAGTGCTAGCTAAGGTGTGGAGCAGAACAAGCAAAATGATACTGTGTATAGCACCCAAGTGCCCAATATAGAACTTCCCATAGGACGAAAAGACCAAGAGGACGAAGGATTTGATGGCTCTGGTAGCCATTAGTGCAGGAGTAATGGCCATAATCGAATTCGTACTGATACCGAGGAGCCGAGAATGGATCCCCATTAAGGCCCAGTGCACTAAACCTTGGTGCTCATGCAAACTAACCATCACAACTGAACAAGGGAGAAGGATGGCGATGAGGAGCTTTAACTGCCCTCGTGTTCGCCCCATCCGACAATGCGTGTGGTCCATGTGTCACTCCATCATAAAAAAAAAAACATTTAAAAAAAAACATGTAAAATAAAATAATTTGTTTTATTTAAAAAAAAAAAATGAATACACACAAATTTTATTTTATTTTTAAAAACAATGTGTTACCTCTCATACATATATATAGCCTGAGTGGACCTAATGGTTAAGAACATGTGTTTCCTCTTAAGAGGTCATAGGTTCAAATCCAGAGGGGGGTAGGATATATATACCTTCGTAGACTTTACCAGTATTCCTTGTCCCACATATAAAAGGGTCTCATACACCAATTTGATGTGATTTTTTAAAAACAATGTGTTACCTCTCTTATATATATATATAAAATAAATCTTAATTGTAACTTCAATTATTTGTTTCATATATAAAAATTATTTCCTGAGATAGATATTAATTAAGTATTGTGATTAAAAATAAAATAAAATTGGAGATCTGCCACCGCTATCGTGCACGGTTTCCCTTGAAATAATTTTGTCATGTTGCGTAGTTAGTTACGAGAACCGCCAACCGCGATATGTACATTTCCGTTGCAATCAAGATTTCGGTATTGGCAGAGGCGCACGTTGAATTGAAGTGTTGAGCATATGTTTGATATTGTTCCATCACGCCAACTGTTGAAGTTGAATACGAGATCGTCCGACCTAAAACATCAGTAACAGATCTCTCACAAACGAGCAGTCTCACCAACCCCCACCGCCCCACATTTCCGAATGTAGGGTTTTCCAAGCGCCGGCCTTTCTCCCTATTTTTTTATTCACATCTTCTCCCATTTATTAGTTTATATAAATATCAGCAACAACTCTGAAAACACCGAGGAACTAATGAAGGAACCACCCAACCATTGAAGACAAATACTTGTACAAACTTAGTAACGCCGATACCTGCGATGGAAATATCACCAATATCTGCGTTGGAAATACTTTTAGTTTTCCATCATATTTGTTTAACCTTATTATGCATATTAAGGTGTAAGATATGCTCAACCTGAGCCTTTAAATTATCCATATTTGGCAGTGTGGAGCTGTCAATTATTTGCAGGGCTCGGGGATCCATATCCATATTTGTCCATATGATGGTCTTAAGTATTCCATAAGACTCGGGGGACCATACAATTTTACTCATTGCAAATAGATTCAGGAAAAACTATTAAAATAAAATTGAGATATGAATAATCTGAGTGATGGAGAATAATGGATATTATATTTGTTATCGGTTATTGGCTACAATATCATTATCTTACCAACACCTTACCCACTCAGTTATACAATTTGATCTTCCTTTGTCCATAAGAATATAAACCATTTTTTTTTTTATAAATATTGTATATTGCAATATATTCACATTTTGAAATATTAAAATATTGTATATTGCAATATATTCACATTTTGAAATATTAAAATATTGTATATTGCAATATAATCACATTTTGAAATATATAAAATTTAAGATATTTAATTAGAAATTWTCTAAAYCCAATCAAATTGATTTATTAAATTTAAGATTAATTGTTAGGTTATGGTGTTTAAYTTAATTTWAAAAAAAWTGACATCCAACCTTAATATATAAAAAGAAATTAGTTTAAAWWAAATWTTATTWTTATTTTWTAATTAAAAATATAAAGRAATATAGATTTATATTAATCTTATATATAATCTTTTGAGATGTAAACTTTTTWAAAAGAAAATAATGTAACTTTCACTTTGAAAGGTTTGATTCCACTAATTCTAGATAGATATTCGAAAAATATATATAATGATGATGATTTTATTTCATCTTAGTTGATATTTTAATCCATGATAAATGTAAGATGTTACACAAATAGAAATGACACATTTTGTTTCATAATGGGTTGTAGAATACAGTTCTTGTTGCAATCAATTTGATGTCGTTGAATATTTTCTCACATATACCTTAAAGTCATATATTTTATATGATGAGTTGTTAGCCTGTCAACATTTAACCTCATAACTTAGGGTTAACCTCAATATCCTGGGACATATGTGGCATTAAAGTATATCAGAAAAGATATTCAATAAAGTAATAATGTGCATACTAGAAAAAAGGCAAGGGCTTTTAGGGATAACCATATACTTTAAGACATATGTAATTTTATAGCAAATGTGAGAAAAAAATATCTATAAAGTAATTATTTAATATAGAAGAAAAGATTGTATTTCACATCCTCATGTCAAAATTACATCTCTCTATTCTACTTTTATTAGTTGACTACTAAATCATATATTTTTAAGCAACCTATTTAATATTGAACTTATATAGTAATTCAAACATTAATAGTGATGTAGAAACTAAGTCATAATAACATTCATATCAAGTGAGTCTCAAAATATTAAATATATAAAGTGTAATGTTTAGAAAAGGTAAATGATTTTTAAATTTAATAAAATTATAAATGTGTGGTAATTATTTTTTTTCCTGTATGCAATAATTAATATAATATATTTAAAATAACAAATTATGATATTTATCTTCCTCAAACTTTCATTTCATTGTCAATTTAAACAGAATTGATTAAAATATGGAATTTAGTTTTCTTTTCTTTATAAAAATATAGACAATTTTTTAGAATTGTTTTTAACAGAAACAACTTATAAATTTGTGGCCATGTATATTTTAAATCAAATCAAGTCAATTTATTAAATGTAAGAGTTGTTAGCCTATCCACATCTAACTCCATATCTCAGGATACATATAAACTAAATATCCACAAAGTAATTATTAAAATCAAAGAAAAAGGTTATATTTCACATCTTGACAAGTGAACTCTATATTTTTATAAATTTTACTTAATATTAAAATGAATATCTTATTTTTAAATAAATTACATTTTAAGGATCTGTACTTATATTTGAGTGCAATATCTTGATGAATCTTATTAATTTTTTAAATACAAAATTTTTAAATGTTAAATATAATTGTTTGATAGTAATTTGGTAGAATTATTTAAATCTGTGGGGATTTTATATAAATTATAATAAAGTTTGTATTTTTAAAAGAAAAATAATTTGATCTTATAAAATTTGAGCAAATTGTTTGTTAAAAAAAAACAAAGTTGGAAAATCATTTAAAAAAATAAAAAAAGTTGTAAAATAGTGAAATTTAACTCTTGAAATTTTCCCCAATTTATAATACATTCATATGGAGAAAGGTTTATAATACTAAAATATAGACTTATACCTTGTAATGTAGTTTGATTTTTTTTAAATAATTTTAGATGCACTAAAAAAACCTTTATTTTTCTAACTATGGATACTTGAAATGGTTTTGATATTGATTTAAAATGGATTAGATATATTATTAGAGTAAATCCATCTTAACTCCATATTTATCATGTATCAATATGGATCAAATATTTTGAAGTGAAAACCTGAGTTATTTGGTCCATTTCCATGCATGATAGATCTGGAGTTAAGATGGATCTATGTTGGTTCTTCACACACACATTCACATACACACACATGGGATGTGTCAACTCCATGTTGAGCATGGAAAGAATTACACATCTCCCTCATATTGAGTAACATACCATTGAAATGTTTTAAGGATAACAATTTTATTTTTTTCTTTCAATTGTTATATATATATATATATATACTATTTTACTATTTATTAATTTAATTAGAAGATTTTAAATGGTTTGTGTAAAATACCCAGGTTGCTAAAAACATATTAATACTCCCTATTGAAATAAAATCAATATGAGCATAAACATATTAATAAGCCCTATTGAAATAAAATCAACACGAACATCACACACATAATTATATTAATACGCCCTATTGAAATAAAATCAACACTAGCATCACACACACAATTGTTCTCATGCATCAATAACATATATTAAAACCTATGAATACAATTAACTAAGAAAACACTTAGTATTTATATAAAACATTACACAATGTAATAAACATGATAAAGATAACATAAAATGCATATTTAAAAAGCTGAACTAGGCATTGATGTTCATTTTCTCTCAACAACAAGTCACCCTCGAGTTGAGGATATGAGTCCACAAGGAATTCTATTCCTCTTGGTTGTCTACTCTCCACATTCTATAGCCCAAAAAATCAGGTTCTACTCCAATAGCAATTCCAAACCACCAGCTCTCTTCCCTTCAACCCGCACAAACCAAGGAATGAGATCCCCCTTCCCTACCATGCAATCTCTCAAGCCTTCCCACTTCCATCCAAGGATCCAATGCACTCAGTTGGCTAGGAATATCATAGTTGAGGACTCAAGGAACTCTTAGCTACTCCAGGTGTGCTCATAGTATCCTACTGAAGGCTCTTGAGCCATTTCCTTAACAAGAAATACCAAATATAGACATACATCTTTTCTCTTGGCACAAAAATTATCCTTCTAATGGTTGTTCTAACACACAATATAGATGGTGCTCTTATGCAACACCTAACTCAAATCAACATGTAAAAATTGTCCTAATAACTCATTCAAATTCCATTTTCTTCTCATGCAAGTTTGACTCTCACATTTCCCAAAAGGTGGTTGTACTCAACCCATGCTCTCATAAATTGATGAGAAGATTTTTCCTACCTATCACTCTTACATTATTTTAATAGCTCTTTTGATAATTCAAAGGGGATAAATGTTATAATGAAATGACTTGGATTAATAAAAATAGGTAATCCCTTGGACCCCTCTTTAACCCCCTCCCTTGTGGAATCATAACCCCCAATCATTATTATCTCGCTCATACCATAGCCAACAATTATTATTTTTATTAATCATTTTGATACACATTCTACACATCTCAACCCTTGGCCATATCTATCTATACATGATATCCCACCCAAAATATATCGACTCACCAACATAATTCTCATTTACAAAATCACATTATAATTTACGGAGAGTAAAGCTAGAAATATTAAAATTTATCAAACACTAAAAACAAAGTTTTCATTAGAAAGTTATGCCCTCTACAATTTTACTATTCCCTTTACCACCA
>ML816163.1:294113-305997 GCA_009831015.1 Picea engelmannii | reverse complement strand
CAGTCCTGTAAAATCAAGTTGTTCTGGGAAAAAGACATTAGTAGTTTCTTGAAAAATGAAAACCCAAAAATAAACTTTATAATATGTGAAAAGGAGGAGAAATGACCAAATTTGAACATATCAAATATGAAATTAGGGAAAAAAATATTTTTTACCTTTGTTTTTACTATTCTCCTCTCCTCTTTGAGTTTTTTCCTCTTTGGAGTGTTTTTTTAGGCATTGATTGTGAGGGATGTGGGTGACTATTTTTAAAACTGTCCAAATCAGGTTGGTTCTTTTCTCCTTCTCATTCATTTCCATGTCCTTTTATTGCATTTCAACCCTTATTTTCTATTCTTAGGCTCCTTGAGAAGCCCTAGAGCATCGAATTGGATTGACGCTCCCTTAAGTAATAGAGGGGAGCATCGATCGTGATTTAAACGCCCTAGTATATGCATTGAGGGAGTGATAACTCTTTATTTTCTTCTTTAAGGGAACTCTAGGTGCATAATTTGAATTTTATTTATTTATTTTTAGGCTAAAAAGAAGCAATAAATTTCTTTGAAAACTTAACTACTGATGATTAATTGATGTATTTATAGGTTTTACTCATAGCTAATCATGATTGAATGGAAAGAACCCAAGCATGAATTTTATGACATCGATTCTCTACAAGACCCTCAAGCGAGAGTGACCTTATGCAAATGTGGCTTGCCTAAATACTTCAAACTTCAGAACATGAGGAAAGAAGTGTTATTTCTTGAATACTTGATCGGTTTATGGGATGATGGCGAGCAAGCATTCTGAATAGGATCGCATGTGCTTGATATCGATATGGATGATGTGTACTCTTTGACAAGGATCTCGAGGAGAGGAGTGCCCATTCTTTTGTTTGGACACCGGGCCACTCCACAATTGACATAGGCTTATGTAGCCCAATACTGCATACCAGGGTCACAGTTGCTAGGAGGGAGGATCGTTATAAAATATGTGATGGATATATCTCTTTGATCTATCCTATTTTTTTTCAACAAATTGGCGGGAAGCACTAGTTCCCATCTTGCTTCTAAGTCCCAAAATTATTATTTCATTCAATACTTGGAGCCTAGGCTATTCAACTAGAGCATAGGATTCTTGAGAAACATTAAAGAGAAGATATCCAAATGTAGAACGAGAAGGAAACAATAGTTTGGATATGGTTCTTTCTTGGTCTCATTTTTCCTAGAGTGTGTTCCAAAGATGCAACCATAGGTTGCATTGATAACACACCCTGCGACTGAGCCCTGCATGGAGTAATGGATTGGTCTTTCCCCCAAGTTAGGGAATGAGCCATCATATTTTAGATTCATTTCCGAATTCTTCGCATGGTGGAGGAGGCAGTCGATGGTGATCGAGGATTTCCCATATGGTGGGGTGGATTTCAGGGGTAGTACGAACTTGGTGCTTCTTGAGGGTATACAATGGGTAGCATCAGGTATGAAAAATCATAACATTGTAACAATATGTTTTTGGTTGTACAATGATGGATCTAAGTCATTTTTTTTTCATCATGCACACAAAGGTGCGTCGCATCAGACATATATTCCAACATTAGTATGTCACAGAGATGCATAGATGGTGGCAGAGCATGATGTCATAGTGGGAGGACTCTGGGAGGTGGAGAGGAACCTCTGGGACTTGACCATGGGAATTCCTCCCTTGAGGAGGCGAGATGTGAATCTACACCTTCAACGACATACAATTGGGGTCTCTGAAGGCCTCAACCATTTTCTATAATGGGTGGCAAGAGCAGTAGTGTGCTATGCGGAGCACAACATGGTGCAGGGGGATGAGTAGAGTCTCTAGTCATTTTCTAGTCTTTATGATGATTGTATGGGCATAAAGACCCATGTTTTTCCCTATTATGTACTTTTGTATGATGTATTTTGAAAAAAAAAAATTCTATCAAGCTTATGTATATAAACGGGTTTTGCGGTGGCTACTTATGTTGTATTTTTGTTTTATGTGATGTTTTTATACATATGATTTATGTTTGAAATGTTTATCTATGTGCAATATACCAATCCAACATATAATTCCCTAATAAATCTGTGATCATGTTGAGTTCTCTCAGTATGTTTTTGTATTCAAGAAATTCAAAATCTCTTTAGAGATGACAAACCCTTAGATGAAGACATAGTAAAACTGAGTTGCGAACGCCATACTCATGATTTAATTGACAGACCACGAGTTGAGAATCGAGGTTGATAATCAATTGAGATATACCTAGAGAATAGGATTCGGTTAAAATTCCAATGACAACATGATATTCTACAACGTTATTGGTCACAGATCTGAGGCAAATTCCTCCTAAACTCACTAGCTTGCTAGAGTGGTAAGTGAACCAAGCTACATAAGTGATGTTATGAGTATGTCGACTAGCACCATTCGCAAACCCAAAATACATGAGAAAGGATGATGTCATTTGTGCATTCAATCACAAAGAAAAGTATAAGAAGTTGAGGCAAAAATCGTGCACGCAAAAGAAAAGAAACACCATGTCAAAAGTATATAGTACAGTAATGCACAAAGCACATATGCGAGATATTCTATGCATAGTAATTCTTGAGGTAAATCCCATTTTGGGGCTCATTGAGAGATATTCCATCGTAGTCTACTAAATCGTAGTCACCTCTGTGTAACACGTGTTTTATGATGTATTTCCCATGCCACATGGTTTCTAACTTTCCTTCCCCCAGTTTGTCATGATATTGATCATAGACTAGGACTAGATCTCCTTCTGTGAAAGTGCGAGGTTGCGTGGACTTGTCATGTGACATCCCCATCCACCTAGGCTGGGCCATGCTACTCCGTAAAACACTCTTTCTAAGTTTCTAAACGAAACTTGTAGCACACCCCAGGCCTCCTAGGCTGAGGACTACCACATAGAAAACTTCTCATGTTTCTGATATTCAAAAATGTACATACCCAAACAAATTTCCACTAGCTATGGCACACATAAAATCTTGCATAAATTCATACATATAAAACTTAATTGACAATTAAATTATGATAATACACAGATTACTATGGAAATAAAAATAATCCTATACATACAACATATACAAAAAAATCTCATAAATAAAAGACATGTACAAATACACAACACGCAAATGAACACATAATCGATACTTATATTTTTATAGAAGACCGCCAACTACATGCAGATCTTACACGAAACTCCCAGCCTTAGACCACATTGCTCATCAATCTCAATAGTGGTTCACCCCCGATCTAGGACTAAGCTCCACTGGGGTAAAGGGATTCCTAGGCTAGGATGAGACAATTGGAAGTTGTAGAGTCAACACAAAGGATTCCATCCCAAGAGAGAACTCACACTAACATCCTACATCCTCTCATTCCCCATGACACAACACCCCTACCTCAGCAGGCTCTGCGTGACCTCCCGGTATTGGATCATTCTATTCCCTTGAGCTGAAGTAAATCTTTATTTCCCACAGGAACCTTCAAAAAAATAACCACAGGTCCTTCTAGGGTTTATGCCTGTGCAAATAAGCACAAGATGTGAACCTCCACTCCACGTGACCAACCGACATGACCACAATCTTTACCCAAAAGGTATTTTGCGAATCACAATTTCGGGGGTGTTGGCGTGATACAAACCCAACGCTCCACATCCATGAAACCCCAAAACCCGATGTGGGACCTCTCTCCAGGAATAGATCTAACGGTTCTATGCCTTCCTTTTGATTGACAACCACAATCATGTCACCACTTCACGTTTTGTGGTGTCGGGACTGTTCGTGTAACACAAACCCAATTCTCCAACTCTCGACTCCCGAAATGACGAGATACAAAGTCAAGAGATCAATGACTCCTATTGATCCAGATACAACGAATATTGTTCCTTCAAGGCTTGTGAGCACGGAAATGTTATCAACCTTATCCCCTCCATTGATCTACTAGATCCAACAGATGACGAAATTTCGGTATTCCTCCCTCCGAGAAATTCCACCATCCATTCAGATTTTGAATGGCTCCAAGCCAAAGGACTTAGCATCAATTATTCTAGGGAAATATCTACGAGGGGACTTCTCCCTTTTGTTTTTCTTTGAATCCATCAAAGTCTCTATCCCTTCTAATCTTGGCGTCTACTGCAAACTCAAGAATTCCAAGGGTTCTTTGCACACATTCCTTGCGACACTCATGATAATCTTTGATTATCTAAACTTCTCCATTTTTTGCACTCCTCGCAACATAAATCCTTCAACCACTTGCATGGTTGGTAAAGTATAGGACTTCAACTCGCCTGCGCACACCTTTCATAGCTATGTGCTATACTTGAACTCCTACTAATATGAAAAACAACGGTATCTCTCCTGAGATTTTCTGAGGTGAAACTCATAATACTTTCAACACACTCCTTTTGGACCTTTGTTGCACTCCTTCCAGGAACTCTTAAGATGAGAAACAACTGAAACTCATATCCTTCCTCTCACAGACTTCATACATTCAACATGAAATCATGAGCATACATACACACGACATTGAAACAAATGCATAACAGAGACTGAAATTAACTGTAAACATACCATTCAATAGATGTAAACAGAATTCACAAACACCATGAAGTTGGATCAAAGATTTCTTATATTAATCCAAGTGCATCTATACATGGGTTCTATAACATCAACTATCTTCTTATACAATCTTCTACAATCTCTGTTCTTCTCTCCTATTCTCTCTTTCTCTATAGCTCTACAATGAGAATAATGAATCTTACAATACAATACATATGAGGGAGATTTTTAGAGTTTTTACTCCTACATCTCTAAGCTATCTAATCGAATTAAAAGCTACAAATACCTTACATTAAATTCCCTCCTTAAACGATATATGAGAGAAACTACTCAAGATCTGTATTACAACTCAAAACATAAATGCGAACGCATCCTTTCAAGATATTACATTAATGTTTTATCTTTTCAAATTCAAAACATTCTCAAAATGTGCGTTGGTGCATATCTAGCTGTCCTCCGTTTTGTTGGCTTGCTTACGATGCTCTCACATCATACTCCTCTGGCTGAAAAATTCATGAACTCCTATTCATGAGCTCCTAAACTATTTGTCCATGTTTTTGGATCTCCTCTTCACTTTCCCAACTGGAATATTCAATCGGGTGTCCCTTCCACTTTATCAGATATTCAAAATACATCTTTCTGTCGGTCTTCTTGCTAACTCTTTGATCAATGATCTTTTCCATCCATGAATTTTCAGCTACAGACATCTATCTAGCCCACTAAAATTATTTCCGATCCTCTTCCCCATCTGCTTCATCTTCTCTGTAAGGATACATATCTGCTACATTGAATATGGGTGATATTCCCACATCATCTGGCAATTCTATCTCATTAGCATTTGCCTCAAATTTCCTTATGATTTTACATGGCCCTATCTATTTCATCTTCATATTATTATATGTTTCCCTTGGGAATATTTCTTTCCTCAGGTGCGCTAAGACCAAATCTCCCACTTCAAACTGAAGCTCTCTTCAGTGTTGATCTGCTCTATGCTTGTATTCCTGGTTAGAATACTGCAACCACTCTTTAAGCTTACCATGGAGCTCTTGCATCTCTGCTGCAAAATATTATGCTCCAACACTTCTGAACTCATTCTTCTCTAAGTCTCTCAACTCAAATACTCCTCTCAGCTACATCCCATACATTATCTAGAATGGGCTCTGTCGTGTGCTCCTATTAGGTGAGTCATTATATGAAAATTCCGCTTGTGGCAGAATCTAATCCAACTAACTATGATGTTCAACTACTAAACTCCTTAACAAATATCCCAAACTTCGATTTACTAACTCAGTCTATCCATCCATCTGAGGGTGATATGCTAAGCTAAAATATAAACTTGCCCCCAGCTTCTTCCATAGTGTCCTCTGGAAATGACCAATAAATTTGGTATCTTGATCTAAAATAATAGTCTTGGGTAAGCCATGAATTTGAAACAACTTCTTTGAAAAATAGGTTTGCAATGTGTGTTGCATCACTGGTTTTCTGACATGGAATGAAATGTGCCATTTTTGAGAATCTTTCGACTACCAAGAATATGGAATCACAACCTCTCTATGTCATTGGCAGTCCTAAAAAAAAATCCATGCTTACCATGTCCCACGGCCTCTCTGGTATCGACAAAGTTTGGTACAATCTTGTATTTTGTCTTTTCCCCTTTGCGTGCTGGAAAATTCTACATTTGTTGACAAATTTCTTTACATCTGTTCTCATCCTTGGCCAATAATATAAACTGTTCAGTTGTGCGAATGTCTTATCATGGCCAAAATGTCCAACCAATCCTCCACTATGCTTTTCCTTCAGAATATTCTCTCTCATGGAACTCTTCGGGATACACAACTAATTTCCTTTGAATAATAGTCCATCCTGAACCATATATTCAATCCATTATCTTTTGTCTCTCAGAACATAATTCTCGCATGCTTCATAAGCATCTTTGAAATCTGAATAATCTCTATACATGTCCTTAAGGTACTCAAAACCTAAGGTCTTCACATGAAACACCTGCAGAATCAAACATTTCCTGCTCAACACATTAGCAACCTTGTTAGCAGTTCCAGAAATGTGCTTTATAACAAAAGTAAAGTTCTGCATAAATTCAACCCATTTTGCATGTTTCTGGTTCAATTTTTCTTGTTTGGTTATGAATTGTAAAGCATGTTTGTCTCTATACAAAACAAACTCCTTTGGAACCAAGTAATGCCTCCATTTCTTCAGTGCCTGTATGATTGCATAAAACTCTTTAACATACTTGAAATATTTCATCTTGGCATCATTCAACTCCTCATTGAAGTATGCAACTGGTCTATTGTCTTGACTTAAGACTGCTCCAATCACAAATCCACTTGCATCACATCTGACTTGAAATGTTTTACTCCAATCTGGCAAAACCAGAACTGGTTTTCCAGTTATCCTCTCTTTCAATAGCTTGAAAATTTTCTCTGCCTCCTCTGTCCAATGAAAATATTTATGTCTTTTCTTGACTGTGTCCATCATTGGTGCAGAAATTCCACTAAAGTTTTGGATGAACTTCCTGTAAAAACTAGCTAATCCATGGAAGATTCTAAATTCAAATATATTCCTTGGCGACAACCATTCTTTGATTTCTTTTACCTTCTCAGGCTCCATCTTCAACTCATTCGAAGAGATCACGAACCCCAAATAAATGAGTTCTTTCTTCATGAAAGATGACTTCTTCAAATTTATCAACAACTTCCCTTGTTTCAACCTCCTCATCACTAGACTTAGGTGTCTCAAATGTTCTTCCTCAGTCTTACTGAAGATCACTATATGATCAAGATACACAATTACAAACTTTCCAATGAAATCTTTCAAGACTTCGTTCATCAATCTCATAAAATTACTTGGCACATTCATCAAGCCAAATGGCATGACAAGCCATTCATATAATCCTTCATTCATCTTGAATGTTGTCTTCCATTCATCACCTTCCCTCATTCTAATTTGATGATATCCACTTTTCAAATCAATTTTTGAAAAACTATTTGCTTCACTCAAGCAATCCATCAAGTCATCCATCCTCGGTAAAGGAAATCTATACCTGATGGTGATTTTGTTTATATCCCTCGAGTCTGTACACATTCTCCATCCACCATTCTTCTTTGGAGTTAGCACTATTGGAACAACGCATGGACTCAACATTTTTCTAACCAATCCTTTGTCCATCAAATCCTGGAGTTGCTTCTTAAATTATTCATTCTCCCACGGCGTCAATCTGTACGTTTCTTTGTTTGGAAAACTTTCCCTTGGTATAAGTTCAATGTGATGGCTTATACTTCTGATGGGTGGTAATGAACAAGGTAAATCGTCCACCACTATATCAACAAAATTCTCCAACATTTCTTGAATTTCCTCCGGTAGATCATCTATCGAAGTACTGGTCAAGATGACTCTAGGATTTCTCACCACAACAAACTACATTTCTTCATTCTTCTTGACTTCATCCAGAAGTTCCTTCGCACTCATGAGAAGTATAGTGTTTATTGCATCTTATTTCACCTTTTTGTCTTCAATTAGCAGCAACATATGTGTTCTACCATTCTTTTCCAAGGTGTATTGTTCTTTCTTTCATCATGGAAAACATTTCTGTCATATTGCCACGATCGCCCCAACAAAATATGACAAACATCCATGGGAATAACATCACATAAGATCTCATCTCTATATCCCCCTATCTTAAATTCAACTAAACATTGTTTAGTGATTGTTACCTGATGTCCTTTCTACAACCACGAGACTTTGTATGGGCTCAGATGTGCAACTGTTTCCAATTCCAACTTCTCCACCATCTTTGTAGATACTAGATTATCTATACTTCCACTATCCACAATTACCTTGCATAACTTATCCTTGGTATTGAAAGCAGTTCTGAACAAAATGTTCCTTTGGACTGGATTCTCTATCTCTTTCTCTGGCTTCAAGAGAAATTTTCTCATCATTAAGGATCTTCCACCTTCAACATTTTCTTCCTCAACATTTTGCCTCTACGCTTCTGAAATGTGAGCTTCTCCTCTTCCATCTCTTTTTTTTTCAGGACATTCAAAAGATTTATGTTCGATCTTTCCATAGACAAAACACTTTATTTCACCACCTCTGCCTCTTCCTCTTCCTTTGTGCGAGGAAAAGTGTTCATGTCGGCATATTGCCTCCCCTGTGAACTTCCTCCTCTTTCTGGGTGGTTATGAGGTTTCTTTTCTTCATCCTTGGGATTCTGTACTCTGTCCTGGGAAATTGATTTGCCTCAGCCTAAAATTCTACCCCTTCCCTTTTGACCTTGCTTTTGGGCCAATTTATCTTCTGCCTTTGAAGCAATTTGATAAGAATATTCTACATTTCTGATTGTCACCATGCTCATCTCATCTTGAATTTCATATCTTAGTCCATTCATGTATCTGGCAACTTTTTGATCATCAATATCATGATGACTTGCCTTGATGTTGAGTCTGTAAAACTCCTCAATGTATTCCTTCACTATCATCCCCTTCTATATCAAATTATGCATTCTTTGAAAAATATTGATTTGGTAATCTCTTAGTATAAAATTGGCTTTCATCTTAGCGACCATCCTATCCCTGCTTTTGATTCATCATTTGCCTTTGCAATGCCTATCAACCTGCATTTCATCCCACCATAGTGTTGCATGCCCTTTTAGTCTAGTGACAACATGTTTTAATTTCTTATATTCTTCCATATCATCATAGTCAAAGTATTTAGCTAGAGCTCCAAACCAATCACTAGCTCCTCAACGTCTAAGTTGCCTTCATACATCAGGATGCCCATTTTTTCTATGGCCCCTATTCTCACAACAACTTTGAATAGACGTTCCTCTGTAGCATCTTCGGCTACAACTTCTTTTTCAGCTCTAGCCTTGTTTTCTCTTTAAGCCTCACTGACATCTCCAGTATCATCTGTTCGTCTCTATCTTGTCTCCATAGCATCCAATCGAGAACAAAGTTCTCTCATTTCCCTTTCCACAGCTGGATCGGGCATGGGTCTCTCTTGACGTCTTCTCAATGACATTGTTTAAATATGTTCCACGCAAAATTCAAATCACAACTTGCCTTCTGTCTCCCTTTCTTACAGCAAACAATGATTGTAAGCTCTGATACCACCTGACGCAACACCCCTACCTAAGAAGGATCTGCGTGACCTCCCAGTCTTGGATCATTCTATTCCCTTGAGTCAAAGTAGCTCTTTAGTTCCCACATGAACCTTCACACAAATAACCACAGGTACTTCTAGGGTTTACGCCTATGCGAACAAGAACCGGACATGAACCTCCACTCCACATGACTAACCAACGTGACCACAACCTTTACCCGAAAGGTATTTCGTGAATCACGATTTTAGGCGTGTTGGCGTGATGAAAACCCGACACTCCACATCCACGAAACCCCAAAACCCGATGTGGGATCTCTCTCCAGGACTATATCTGATGGTCCTATGCCTTCCTCTTGATCGACGACCATGATCATGTCGTGACTTCACGTGGTGTCAGGACTGTTTGTGTAACACAACCCCAATGCTCCAACTCCCGAATTCGGGAATGGAAAGATCTGAAATCAAGAGATCAACGACTCTTGTTGATCTAGATCCAATAGATACTATTCCTCCTAGGCTTATGAATGATGAAAGGTTATCAGCCTTATCCCCTCCACTGGTCTACTAGATCCAAGGGATGAGAAAATTTTGGTATTCCTCCCTCCAATAAATTCCACCGTCCGTTCAGATTTTCAATGGCTCCAAGCCAAAGGACTTGGCATCAATTCTTATGGGGAAACCTCTGGAAGGTGACTTCACCCTTCTATTTTTCTTCAAATCCCTTGAATTATCTATCCCTTCTAAGCTCAACGTCTACTACAAACTCAAGAATTCCAAGGGTTCTTTGCACGCACTCCTTGCGGCACTCACGATAATCTCTAATTATATGAACTTCTCCATTCTATGTACTCCTTCCAATAGAAATCCTTCAACCACTCACGTGGTTGGTAAATTCTAAGACTTAAACTTGTCTGCACAAACCTTGCATGGCTCTGTGCTATACTTGCACTCCTACTGATATGAAAAACAATGGTACTCTTCTGAGCTTTTCTAAGGTGAAACTCAGAATCTTGTCAACGCACTCCTTGTGGACCTTTGTTGCACTCCTTGTAGGAAATTTCAGGATGAGAAACAATTGAAACTCATATCCTTCCTCTCATGGGCTTCATACATTCAAAATGAAATCATGAGCATACATACACACGACATTGAAACAAATGCATAACAAAGACTAAAATTAAATGTAAACATACCATTCAATAGATGTAAACATAATTCAAAAACACCATGAAGTTGGATCAAAGATTTCTTATATTAATCCAAGTGCATCTGTACATGGGTTATATAGCATCAACTATATTCTTATACAATCTTCTACAATCTATGTTCTTCTCTCCCATTCTCTCTTTCTCTACAACTCTATGATGAGAATAATGAATCTTACAATACAATACATACAAAGGAGATTTTTAGAGTTTTCCCTCCTACATCTCTAAGATATCTAATCAAATTAAAAGCTACATCTACCTTACATTTATTACATTAAATTCCCTCCTTAAATGACATATGAGAGAAACTCCTCAAGATCTTTATTACAACTCAAAACATAAATGTGAACACATCATTTCAAGATATTACATTAATGTTTTATCTTTTCAAATTCAAAAAATTATCAAAATGTGCACTGGTGCATATCCAGCTGTCGTCCATTTTGTTGGCTTTCTTACAATTCTCCTACATCACCCCACATGCCTTTCCCACCCCAGGAAGTGTTACCCTTCTCTACTCAACAATCCTTTATTTTCCCCACTTCCCTTCCAGGGCTTCAACAACAAGCCATAAAGAAATTCTTAGAGCACTATAGTTTTCGTTGGGCTCCCTCTGGGAAAATCACTTCCCCAACAACCTATATAACCTAGAGAGAGTTTCTTACAAGATTGACAACCTTCTTCTTCAGTCCAAGAGTCTGACAACCCACCTCTTCAAACCACAGGCCTGAAAACCTGCTTCTTATTCCAACGCCTTAGTCAATTATGTAATGGTGGTGGTAGCAACAAAGCACTAGTATAGAACAGAGGAAGGAAACAATAAAAATATTTTAAGGCATGGTATGGGATCAGGAAAAGTATAGGTGCATTGTGCTTCACAGGAAAAGTACAGGATAGCTAAATGTGCACACTGGTTCCAAAGGTGCATGCAAGTTATAGGGGTCGACAATGGAAGGGATGTTTCCCTGCGTGAGTGTGTGAGTGAATGGGGAAAGATTC